>BMAV01003931.1:22599-33048 GCA_019973955.1 Trichonephila inaurata madagascariensis
CCCGAAGTTTTGAACCAAGGAACAACTTCATATGATAGCAGAAGCAATCTCGAGGTTATCCCACGAACCATGACTGCAAATATGTATTTCAATCTGGTGATTCAACCTCCTATACTGACATTAACCCTTTAACGAGCACAAAGCTAACATACACTTTTATGTTATAAAGTAATTGATAAATGTAATGTTTTCATCCCCTATAAACATTATTTAGTCACAAAAAAATATCTGATCAAGGGTTTTTTTTAGGGTGGTGGCTAGACGTTATAGCCATTGTGCACTTACGACATTTAACTTACTTTTCAGGACAGAAATAATGAATCATATTACAATAAACTTTTTATAAAAAATTAACATTTATGTAATAACTATTTCAATAACAATTAAATACAAAGTATAAGTGTAATTAAATAATAATAGAATAAATGTACAACATAAAATACTTACTAAGAATATATATAGAATACTTAGAATACACATTGAAATTGGTATATATCCACATTTTATATTTTATTTAGTTTTAGTATAAAACGTTAGAAATAAAGTAATATTTTTGAGAATTTAAATTAGTTATTTCGCAAATTTGGTGAGCTATTTACTGTGGAACTCTATAATATGCAAAGGTTTTTTCCGAGCAGAAAAGCTGTAATGAAAGATTTTCGAACCCGAGAATCTTGTACCACATATTGTAAACAAAGTTAGTTTATATTTCCGAACCCCAACATTCTCAAATGATTCTAAATGTGGAGAAAAGCTAAAAGTTCTAGATCATTTTTCTGTTCTATGTGGGCAGTGGATATAGATCCTCTATATCCACATATAAAAGCTTTCCAAAAACCTAAATAAAAGCTTATTTTTTTAATTTTGCAAAAACTTGCTTAATTCGTTCAGATGAGAGAAAGGTATACTTAAGACATGTCAAATTTCACAAAAGAACTTTTATTTATAGTAATCAAAATACAATTTGTGGATTTATACTCAGGAAAACAGTTTTTAACTACCCAACAGGGGGCATGAAATGCAAAAAAACAAAAGGTATCGTCTTGCCATCTGTATTGAATTTTTTGCGTTTTAGCTTCAATTAACTCATGTAGATGAACTAAATATTCATCACCCGCTTGGAATTTTTTTTTAATATGGAGCCACTGCCCGCTAAAGGGTTAGTTATATAAGAAATTCAAAAATTAATACAAACATTTTTAGCAATATTTTATTGAGAAACTCTTTTGATATTGGAACAATATATAATGGTACTAGCTGTTACCAGCCCACATTGTTAGGTATTTCATTATGCTGTGTATGAATATATACTATATTTTTTAATATATGAATATAAATTATTGATGTCTAAGTCCTAGAACTAAGTGTTCGATTGTATTGAAAAACATTCTTATAACTCTCACCTCTTAATTTAAAAAAGATATAATTTCTAGTTAGTAATTTCTTAAAATTAAAATATCTTTTGTACTCACGTAACTCCTTACCCCATAGTAGATTTCTGCAAAACTCATTTATAGTGCATCTCTACTCAATATATAAAAAAAAATGCTTGTCGAATTTCAAATGTAAGCCTAATTGTTCAAAAACGGAAATTATTTTTTTATCAAAGAACCATTTTGAGAGTCGATTTCTGTAAGACCTGTTCTAAGCGTATTTCAGTACAATCTTAACAAAAACCATGCATATCAAATTTTATTACAGTAGATTTCCAAAAAATCCGTTCTTAGCAGGTCTCTATTCTACTAAAGAAACATACTTACCAAAATTACAGTATGTGTGTGGGTCTAACAGTTCTAAGAAATTAATTTTTGTCTGTAACGCCCCTTAACAACCGACAACCATCCTCCTTAGGATCAATTTTCGGCAAAACCAATTCTTAATTGAACTCTACTTCACGAAAGAGCCTATGAAAAATCATGACTGTAGGTCTGATAGTTATAAAACGGGAGTATTTAGCTGTAACGCTCTTTAACCCCTCGCAACTACCCTTGTGTGTTAACTTATACAAAACACCCTTTGTTAGAGAATCTCTTCTTCATAAAAGGAACATGCCTGCTAAATTTCAAATCTGTAGGTCTAATAATTCCGGAGACATCGTGTTGAAAGAGTGAGTCGCTTTTCTTCTTTTTATATATAGAGTATTATCGATATGTGTCTAAAATAAAAAATATAATTAATATTAATTAGAATTTATATATATATATGATTATTATATAGTTATTTATAATTATATTAAATTATTTTAAGTATATAGTTGTTGTTTTTTTTTGTTAATAATTATATAAATGAACTTTGTTTGGAAGAAAATGCTCTTATAATACGCAAAAAGTTTATGAATGCAAATTGCAATTATTATGCAAATTGCATACAAACCATTCTCTCTGCGTTTCTTGGTATCTTGTAAAAATAATCCTCAAACAATGCTGAAACTTTCATTAATAGTTATTACCATTGGATATATTGGAAAAAGTAAAAATATATTGATTGGATCTGAGATGTAGTGTACACCGATAGCCCCTTCACTATCTTAATTGGTAGACTTTGATATCTCAAAGATATTTTATAATATAAAATTTTCACGAATCAAATATTTGATGCATTATTCAGATTTTGTCATGTTAGCTTTATTGAGCTATCTTACCATTTTCCTGGACGTAATGTACTATAGATATCAATATAATTGGAATTAAGATTAAACATTAATTCAGACAATATGCATAATACGGTTTTCTATAAATAATATATGGTTATACAAGATTATTGGTGTTCAATAACTTCTAGATGAGTTCATTCAATATTGGAATTATTGTCAATATATAATTCAAATAAATTTTGTATTGTGACTGGAGAGAAAAATTCTTGACAAATGTGCTTCATCGGAAGTAATGGACATATTTATTGAACAAATATCAGTCTTAGTCTTTAACTAGTTTATTCAATCTTTTAAATAACCAATATCTGAATAAATTAAATACGTTGAGTGGTTTGATAAGCATTATATTAAGCATCAAACTTTTAGAACAATTGACTTCTATTAAGAGGATTCGATTCAGGCAGACGCTCTTTGAATCTCTTCTAGTGTAGTTGTTCTGACCGAAGTTATGCTTCTATAACTCAGTTTAATTCTTCTAAATTTACTCTACAGGTTTTCTCTTTTCCATCCAATGCAGTTCTACTTCAATAATAAAGGCCATTCACATATATCATAGTTCTCATTTAAAGCATTGTGGCACTTGAATTTATGAAAGGTAAACGTGCGTGAGAAACTATTACTAATTATATTCTTCATTTCCATTGAAAAAAGCTGTTGAAAAATTTAATAGAAAGCTGCATGTATTATTATATCTTTTTTCAGTTTTCAAATATTAGATTCAGTTTCAAATACTATCATTTAGTTTAATATAAAATATGGCATTTGTAACTAAATCTACAAATATTACTTAATTATATGATGTAAAATAGACATATTTAACAAAAGTAGCAGTATTTTTATTACAGTATCAGTAAATTTATAATTTGTGGAGGAAAAATAGAACTCACGAATAAAACAAAAATACACTTATTTTCATAACCTAATTTCATAAGAAAAACTTCTACTTTCGTATGGAATTAGGTTTAAATTATTTTGACATCATGAGAGGGAAAAAGGACGGTACTTACGCATTATCCCAACCCATTTTTAGTTAAAACTGATGCAGAAAATATTTTTTAAAGGGGACATGCTACGATTTAAGCAAAAATTTTTAATTTAAAGATTTTCAAATTTGTTTTGGCTGCCTCCTATGTGTGTATGCTATGCAAAACAGATTTTGTGCTCAAAGCTTCATACAAAGCTAGCCATTTAATTTTTTAAGGAAAAAACTTGAAATTTGTGAAGTAATTTTAAAATACTACTCATCCTACAAAAATTTAGGTGTGCGCATGAAATTTGATTTACAAGTACGTCAAACTATGTATAATAAAAGTTGGTATGGGTTTCGCGATAACATGATTGGTATTCGTACAGTATTTTTTTTATGAATGATTTTATTGAAAATTCCTTAAAAATTGTATAAATTCTAAATTCACATTTTTTAAAAAAATAAGTATTGCTTTGATTCATAAACGCATACCAACTTTTGTTACATGTACCATTAGCAATAGGTTTTAAAAAATTCAAAGCATTAGGCACAATAGAAAAAAAGCCTTAGCTTTTTAAATGAAGACAAACTAGTTATTTTATCTTTCTGAGATAAGTAAGTTTAAAGTTTTAAATTGCCACAGGGATGTGAATAATAATGGACGTAAAAGCTTTCATCATTTCGCGTTTTTTTTTAAATTTAGAGCTTTCAAATTTTGTGAGGTTATAGAAAAGAATATAAAGAATAATTTAGGCTAAAAAAATTACATTTGATTTTTTGACCGATTTTTGTCAATTAAATCGTACTGTGTCTCTTTAAATTTAATTTAGGAACAATTAAAATATTTGGGGTCTAATAAAAATTGGGACAAGAGTACATTTTTCAATACATGTAGGGCTATATGCCTGATCATGTGCCTTGTTGTAGAAATTATGCTCGTTGTTCTCGGAACTTATAAAAGTTATTTCTCTCAGAAATTTCAAGAAAATCATATATGGTACATGCAAACTGTACAATAGTGATGTAGGAGAAATGGCATGTTTAATTGATACCTTAGAATCCAAAAAACTCAGCACTCGATTACCTGGCAGTCCAGATATAATTAGGGTAAATCCTTGCAGGTAAAAAAAAAATACGTGCCAATCCATTTAAGATCCTGATGCAAAAATTGTTGCTGCTGTCAGAGTAAAGGCGGGTTGGAAACCTCTCTTTATCTATATACTGTCATTGTTAAGTTGACTGTTTTAGATGTACCTTTTCTCAAAATCTGTTATATGTACATGCTTGAAAATTTTCAGAAAATTAAAGTACACTTTTTTCATTATACTAAAATAAGCTTTCAGCTACTTTTGAACTTTTTTAATAATTTATGAAATATTTCATAAGACATTGCGAAATTTGACCCATTTTTCCACATAAGAAATTTGTAAGAAATAAATTTTTGAGTTTCTTACAAAAGGCTCATTGCAGTATATACTAGCCATCATTATAAATATATCATAAAAAATTTACATACCTGTGAACAGCAGTTTCTCAGAAAAGGTACGTCGAACATCAAAAGTTACATTTTGAGATAAATTGATTTTGATACAGTGAGACTTCTAATCAGCTAGGAAATAAAAAAATAAAAGGCTCAATTTACAATAAAAGATACATGTTTTGGTTTATATCAGAAGTTCAATTCTTAAGTGAAAACGAAGTACTTTGTTTACATTTTTCGCCATTCAAATGGGCTTGGCCCAGTTTCAACGGTTATTTAAAATTGGATTTTAAGGGCTTCCAATTACCTTATAGGTTAAACTAAGGTATTTTTGGAAAGGTTAAAATCTATACAATTTGAAAATGTAAAAATTTCAAATTGTCAAAAAATAATAGTTCAGCTTTCCAACACCCATTAATGTGAAAATGCCTGAAAAATGATAAAATTACCGCTTAGAAAATACCACACAAACTCCTAAAATATCACATAGTAAGGGACTAAAGGATGTTGAAACTGTCCTTCAGTATTTTGATCAAAAACATGCATCTGTAGTGAACTTACTTTTCTTTCGGCGCATTCGTGATGAGACAACGAAACGCAGAGTGCAATACGGAAATTAACAAGACATTTCTTATTTCTTATAAAAACAGCCAGTTTTCGCCGTCGACTACTTAATTTTCAACCTTAGCCTTCGTAATGTATATTTCTAAGGTTTGTCTGATCAGGAAAACTACTGTTTACTATATTTTCATTAATATTCATTTTCACGTAGTAAATGCCCTATGCCTTCATAAAGTATGTACATTTCCTTTGTAAGGGTATTTGGGCAGTTTATTTTCTCTTGTATTCTCAATCAAACAATACATACAAATGCAGTACAATATTTTCTGAAGAAACACTTGCACTTATTCTTTTTTAATTCCATTCCCGATAACTTGGCAATTCACAAACTTGGCCACTTTTCAGGCTCAATAGGCCGAATTTTCGGGACTCTACTGGTTAATTTTTCTTAAAGTAGCTCCATTTTTATTTTGTTTGCTAGTAGCCCTGTCAATTTATGTATCACAATCTAAACAACTCTTAGTAATAAGGGAATACTCAATTATACATTCTAAATACGTAAAAAATTACATTTCATAAATCAAAGTTATTAAAACATTAATCCGATAAATGGCTCATAAGCAATTGTCAAATAGCTGCATTTGATGAATACATATAATTTAGTAATAATCTTGTATATTCTAAAAATGCATAACATTAAAGAACGTCCTAAATACAGATACAATATTTTACTAAAATGAGTAACTCATTTATTTTTTTAAAAAAATGTATATTTTTAATTTTCTTAAAATTACTCATATTTTGAAATAAAAAAATTATCTGCCTTAAGGCAGAAAGAAGTAAAAAATATTCATGCTAGAATGTAAATTAAATTTTTTATCTGCGACATAAAAAAATATAGTCGCTTAAATATTGAAGTGCAGCATTTTTTAAATTAGTAATGGTAATTAAAGAAAATAATGAATATTTTCGTCAATATATTCCAATTTTACACTAATTCATTTTGTATAATTACTCGGAGTTGCCCTAGCCATAGCTTCTACTCATATAGTACCACCCAAGAGGTACGTGTGAAGTAAGGATAACACGGATGCGAGTAACATTGCAGTTAATTCTAGTCAATTCCAAAGCATCCTTCCAGGCTGTAGTTATATAAACCATGACATAAACACCAAGATTATCTCAGAAATAAGACAAACCTTGAATTTTCTTTATAAATACAACAATCACTTTCCAATAGATTCCCTACCCATGGGTATATCGAAGGTAATGAAAAGGCAGACTTGCTAGCCAGGGAGACACACTTGAGCCGCAAGACAATAAACATCTTCCTCCAGAGTCACTTAAAAACATATTTTTGAGAAATTATGGGGTACTCTGAAATTTTACCAGGTTGTAATATCAGCAGGCACATCCTGAATTAACATTCAAGACAATTTGATAAAATTTTGTCAAAGATCCCGTAAAGAAGCTGAGGTAAACTTGTGTTATTTTTTCAAATCTTCCTGGATCAGGAAAACCTACACCTAGTTCATTTGAACATTCCGCTAAAGAATGTCCCTAGCCAGGTCCTGCTTATAAGACAACTGTCCAAGGGAAATGCCCCAGCACAACAGGAGACTTCAGACTGCAAACAGGCCATAATTGCATGGCACATTATGTTAATAAAACAGGCATCCGTCCATCTAGTATATGCAAAATTTGCAATTCCCGCAACATGAATGTATAGCATCTTCTTATATGCCAAGAACTAGATAAAGAATCTCAAATATGTGGTAAGATAAACAAATTATACTGGAATGACAGAACGTTCTTCTAAAACCTACATATATTATGTTTATTTTCTTGTTGTTTAAATTTTCTTTTATTCCCATGTTAATTTGTACTGCTTCTTACTTTAAATATTTGTTCTTTTTATATTATTTGTCATTGCTTTTGTGTGATATTTAAACAGTTTTACATGTTTGGATTGATCTTTCCAATAAAGCCATGTGATTTCTCTCTCTATAAGAGGAGAAAAATATCAAACATTACTAAAGTTTAATCTTCCTCGACCTAAAATTAATGTCGAAGTCGAAAATTTAAGCCAAAAATAATTTAAAAAAATCAACTATAATCATACCTCAGACATTAAACATATGGGGTTTGTATTTAGATTCTGGATGATTTATTTTTATAATGAAACTAATTTCAAGACTCATTTCTTTATTAAATTTTCATAAAAAAAAGGTTTTTCTTTTTTATATCATTAAACCACGTGCAACACCATTTTCTTAAACCCCCTTTCTAAAGTGGATAAAAATTTAAAATTTCGTTTCTCAAAGTACACTTTAAAAAGATAATTTCTTTTATTATTATGAAAAAATGTTGCTAATGATTATAAATGTTAATGGCGTTTTTACAGGCGTTTATATATCGTTATATCTAAGTGATTATGTTGGCAAAACTGTATTGTAACTTCAGTTATGTCTCGCCACGTTTTGAATTTTTAGTAAAAAAAAAACTAAGTTAAATCCCAAAACTTGATTAAATTATTAAACATATTGAAAAGCAAGATTTACATCTTCAGTTCTCAATATTATAATTTTATGTTTTCACAGTATAATGCATGCCAAAAACCATCACAATTTTTCAACAGTATAAAAGTTACGAACATTGTTACTTATGTATCGCTTTTGTAATTCCCTAATGATTACATTACTTAAAAGTATTTTCACTTTTATCAAAATTGTTTTTTAATATTTTTTATTATCCTGAATACGGTAATTGAATATGCATGGGGATGAATAAAAGTTCATGATGAGTTTCTGAGGCATTTCTGGGCTCTTGTACGTGATTGGCTGGATATCGAAGATCCCGGTTGCTTAATCAAATGTAGGGATCCAATTCTATGGCCACCACTATCTTCAGATCTCATACCAATGGGTTTTTCGCTTAAGGGACATTCTCAAATAATTGCTGTTTCGAGACATTGTTACAACACAAATGGACTTAGTTGTTTGTCTGCATGCTGCTTGTATTTCGGTGGACATCAAGTTGCTGATACGTGTGCACTCATTCATTCCACGGTGTGCTCAAGCCTGCCTAGATATATATGACAGAAAATTTCAAAGTCTACCTTTATAAATATATGCAAATACTTATGTTCATGTGTCTAAAACGGCTGTGACTCTTACTTTACGATGGTGTTTGAGGGTTCTAGCAAAGATCAGCAATATCACTGTAAACAAAGTTTTATTACTATTTTCACTTAACTTATGGTACGTGATTTACACAAAAGTTTTAAATTTAATGATTTTCAAAATTTTTGGGGTTGCCTCTTATGTGTGTATGTATGATGTAAAACAGATTTTGTGATCAAAATTCAACAAAAAACTGATCGTTTAATTTTTTAAGGGAAAAACTTGAAACTTATGAAGTGATTTTAAAATGCTACTCTTAATACAAAAATTGTCGTAGATATATGAAATTTGATTTACAAGTGCGTCAAACAATGTTTAACAACAGTTAGTATTGGTGTTGCGATAACAGGATTGGTATTCGTAAAATACTTCTTTTTGTGAATGCTTATTGAAAATTCCTTAAAAAATCTGTAAATTCTAAATTCAATTTTTTTTTTTTTTAAATTAAGTATTGCTTTGTTTGAAAAATGCATACTGACTTTTATTCCATGTACTATTAGCAACAAGTGAAACAAATTGCCATGTATTATTCAGAATAGAAAAAAAGCTTTAACATTTTAACCCTTAACTTCTCAATTTTTTAAATTTCTATGAAAAAAATTATATCAGCTAGCACTCAAGTAATAATAAAAAGGAAAAATATGGAGAAAAAAAATTAAGCAGTTTTAAATTGAATTTCAGTCATTTTTTCGTTTGTTGCAGAAGTGCAATATTGCGCAGTAGTGCTGTAAATTACAGAACTTTTTTTTTTACATGATTCATTTATATTCGTCATAAAATGCTTAAATTTCTTACCTGGTAATTTATTTCGTCAATAAACAAGAGGACGCATAAAATATAATGTATTTTTTTTATAGCAAAAACACAATTCTTGAGGCATCAGAGATTTTTAAAATTGTTGTGATCTCTGGAAAAAAATGTACTTCCATCTAGTGACAAAATTAGCATGTATTTCGTTGCAATAATCTTTTTTTTTCTCAGATAAGTGATTTGTAGCTAATTAAAAAAACTATTGAGTCTGTTCAATTCAAATAAATCATATGTTTCAGAAATGCAACAGTGCGAAGTTAAGGGTTAAAGGAAGTCAAACTAGTTATTTTATCTTTCTCTGATAAGACAGTTTAAAGTTTTGATTTGCCATTGGGATGTGAATAAAAATGAACATAAATGTTATCACAATTCTGCGTTCTAAAAAATTAGAGCTTTCAAATTTGGTGAGAGTATAGAAAAGTATGTAAAAAAATAATTTAGGCTAAAATAATTAGATTTGATTTTTTGACCAAATTTTGTCAATTGAATCGTACTGTGTCCCTTTAATCAACCAACACAATTAAATATAGGAAATGCACTCAATAATAATAGGCTTAATCGTATAATAGGCTTAATCGTATAGGCTTAATTGTGTGAACTCTAACATATAATTAAAATTACTTAACTTATGACTGGAACGGTCTTGATTCGTACCCTTGAATTTTCTTTAAATATCTTGCTTAGCTATACGACCTTCATTTGTAATCTTGTTCACAATTTAATCTCAACTATTAACCGTCAACTATCAGCCATCGATCATATTCGCGTACTCTAATACCAACGTTTAAATAGAAGT
>BMAV01003931.1:47827-93584 GCA_019973955.1 Trichonephila inaurata madagascariensis
CTCAGATAAAAATGAGTTTTTGGGGAAAAATACTTGATTTTTCGCTAAAACATTTATGATATAATAACTGATCGTAACAACAAGGAATACATTTTAACACCCGCATTATTCAAAATCTCGTAATAAAATGTCAAGTAGAAATTTTCGAAATTTAAATGTTGGCCAATTTTAGTAAAAGTTTATAGTTTAATGAAAAAAATATCCACACAAAAAATTTTTTTTAGGAATTTCGTTAACAAAATAGTTAATTATTAATCCCTAATCATTTTGATTTAATTTTCTTTGAGTTATTACCCATGATATCCATTTCATTCAGTTCAGATGGTAATGATGAATATTTTTTAAAAAATATATCCTTTTTACCCTTTATGTGACGACTGTGCATAACATTAGTAATACTTACCCAAAATATACACTTTTTATTCTTTATAAAGATAAAATATAAAATTTCCTACGAGCGAGTTTTTATTTTGACAGCCTCTAGAAACTTAAACTTAAGCAGATCCCCATAGCGAAAAAAAGTGCTATTTTTCTTTTCAAACTCTGAGTTATGACTCTTGGACATGTGCCAAAGTTAGAATAGAAGTTATTTATAAACGTAATAAACAGTCTAAGTAAATTTACCAATGATCTATGCTCTTAAATTATGCATTTGTGTCCTGACTTACATATGTTTACGATATGTTGACATCTTGATAAAGATTTTTTGAAAAAAATGTGGATGTCGTTTTCAATTTAGGATCAATGCTCAACAAAGAAATAAAATTTATTTTATAACATTTCTGATTTGAGAAGAACAACAGGAAGAAAATATTTTGAACTAGAAGTCTCGTTACATTTATCTGGGAAAATATTAGTTTTTCTTAAATGACATTTAAAAAGAAACCTTTTTGGGGGTTCTTGGTTGTTTTTTTTTTAAATATATGCTTCTATTTCGTTATTAGGTACGTTTATACTTTAATTTAAAAACTTATTAAGTATTGTTTTTTGTAGTGGCTTGGATCTTAAAGATTATTGTAAATATGGCAGTTTCGGTGTTGGGTTACATTAAGTCTTCTGTCCAGTATAATAATTATTTATGAATTTCGTTTAGATGGCACACACAAAAGACAACGAATAACATTAATAACAAATAATATAAAAAATATTTTTTAAAGTCAATTCCTACTTAGGTCAAAAAGGAAACATTTTGCTCTTTAGTTACTTTTTATTAAATAAATACAATTAATAGAAATATGTATATTCATATACATACCGGTTAATATTGTGACGGAATCACAATATTATCTGGAAAAACACCTTTTATTAACATTAAAAACTTTTTACCCAAATTAAATTTGTAATTGAAATTTGTTAATAAAAGTTGAATATAATAGGCAAGAATTTATCTTGAAACCAGTGTAAAAGGAATTTTGATGTCTAACTAGCATATGATTATTCAGGTTAAATTAAATCTCTTCATCGCAAATTTAACAAAAACTCTTTTATCCAATGCTGTTGCCATCTAGAGGAATAATATCGACTGTAATATAACTCTAATCTATAATTAATTAATTAAATTTAATTAATGAATTAATATATTTGAAAACACTGTTTTCGCATCAAGTGTCATCCTCTACAAGTTTAAAAAAAAGGTATTTGAATCTGAGTGGATGAATAAAAAGTATTTTCTTAACAGCTGAACATTTAAACAAGGGAAATATATATATAAAGGGAGAGTGTGAATTAATAGTATATAGGAATTAAAAAATTAAGGGCAGAGAACATGGACGGGATTTAATGGGGACCACATTTGCCCCTTACTTGGCCTGTACTGAAGATAAATGATTGCTAGGGGGCGCTTTTGCTTCTTGGGATTACTTCTTCTCAATTACAGTTATTATGAAAAAAAAATGGTTAAAGTTTTAATAAACCTTATTTTCTGTACAACATAAATTGGTGTTTACTAAAAATAATGAGTTAAAGAAGGAATATTACATAAATTAAGAAAAGTTAACCAAATGAAGAACTTTTTTTTCTCTTTTGCTCTTTATATAAATACATATATATATATATTTCAAATGTGCTGTATAATCAGATTGTTTAAGATTGAAAAGAGAATTGAATCATTTGCTGATAAATATACCCATGATCCTAATAATTGTCTCAATACAGATTTTTTGAAGCAAATCTGGAGGGCCTATGCAAGGCTGTGGAAACCAACATGTTGTATATTATCTCTAAATACGTAATCAATTTATTAATAATCTATATATTCCCCTAGATTGATATCTGAATGCCACTCCTGAGCTGCATATACCGCTAATGTAATAGACTAAGGTGTAATATTGAGATTACTGTGACTAAGCCTTCATAATGAATCATATATATGATGAATGATAACCTCATGGGTATTCAAAAGGTTATCTATTAAAATGCAATTAACATTGATATAATTTAGAAATGTATTTGGTAGAAGGATATACTTCATTATGTAAACACACAAATAATATTTACTGAAAATAAAATCTATGTTTTTCTTTAATTACTTGTATGTTTCAAATAAATAAGTTGCAAACAATTAAGTTTGAAACAGTAAAAATTTTATTTACTTAAGGTATCTGACTACGTTCGGAACCGTGATTTTGAAAAAGCATGTAAATGAAAAATATGTATGATATTTAGTGTAACTTAGATTATAATACATGTATAAAATTGTATTAAGGACATTATGACAAAAAAAGTTATTTAAATACAATATTTTGGCAAAAAATTCACTTAGAATAACCTTTTTTCCAAATGTTCTCCTTTTGTAAGAAATGCTTCTATTGCATTGATATTTTGCCTGTATTCAGCTCAGACCCCTGTACAGAGGCTCAACTAGAATTTTTGAAATAAATAACTCGGAAGTCGGTTTATCCATGTTTTACGAAAACAGAAGGGAGAAATTTTAAGAAAATACGCCGATAATTATTTCAAATGGTTGTAACTCTGAAAATAATTTGAATTTTTCAAAAATCATAGTTGAGCCTCTGTACAAAAGTCTGAGCTATATACAGGCAAAATATTAATACAATAGAAGCTTTTTTTACAAAAAAAGAACATTTGGAAAAAAGGTTATTCTAAGTTAATTTTTTGCCAAAATATTGTACTTAAATAATTTTTTTTGTCATATAATGTCCTTAAAACAATTTTATACATGAATTCTGATCTAAGTGACACTAAATATCATGAAAATTATCCATTTATGAGCTTTTTTAAAACCACGGTTCCGAACATAGTCGGATACCTTAAGTTCAATTATTACCGCTGTTAACAGACTATCTCATGAAATCCGAAATCCAAATTCAATTATACCTGGTAAATAAGACTTTTTAAGGGCTGAGGAGGTTTTTAAAATCTAAATTTCTTTCAAGAATCACAAAACTTTTAGGTTCCAAAATTCTTATTAGACTAGTTCTGACATATGCATCTGTGACTTTTACAATAACAATCCTGCAAGACAATCGAATAGCATCCTTTGAGAGAAAAATACTTCGAAGTGTACTTTGAGGTATAAGCAAAAACAATAGATGGAGAAGATACAATTTTGAAATATATTGAATTTATAAGCAACCGGGCATCCTTAAATACGTAAAAATAAATAGAATGATTTGGATGGCCCATATAATACGAATGCCAGATGATAATGTTGTTAAAAAGATGCTACAGTTGTGACGGGCTCACGCGTCTTTTCTTTAACATAACCTCTGGGTTCTTTGGTAGCCACGATCAATGGCAACTCTTTTCCAACCAAAACCCAAGAAGCGAAATGTGAACAAGAAATGTAAATAACATAGCTTTTAAAAGTACAGAAGTTTCAGTAAGCGAGATGGCAATTTGGGGAATATTATGTTTTAAAGAGATACAAGCGTGAATTGACAGCCTATCGTAAATTTACCTGGAAACCCAGCGATTACTACAAGGTGTATACCATTGCACCCGCGCCCAGACGTTTCCTCATAAAGATCGAAGCTAAGTTTGGATTAAGGTAGGACTGATTATTTGATACTAGAACGTAATATTATTAGGAGTAAGAGTAGGCGGATAGAATAATTATAACTTAGAGAAAGTGGTCTAAATTACGTGATTCGGTTTAACTATCACTGTGTATTGTTCATTTCAGGTTTTCACTTATTTAAATTTATCTAAATTGTTAGACATTTAAGTTCTATTCTTAATAAAGTCATATTAAGAATTTAAAATGTCTATTTCTTTTTGCAAACCCTACACCTCTAGCTCATGCTGACAATCAAAGATATGGTCACCAAAGGGGGGCGGTATCACACAGTTCAAAGTCACTGGGATTCGGAAGCGTGGAAAGTCAAGGCTGAGATGGACAGATTCAATGTAATCAAACTTTGGGATTATAAACGAGAAAACTTGGAGAACGAAGGTGAATTAGAGGTCACTGTAGAGGAAACTTCAAAGGAAGGCACGGGCCAACGAGAGGTTGTCTTGCCGGATATGACGATGATGAAGTTACAATTATTTTTTCAATTATTTAAAACAACAATGCTGGCGCAGTAGCTTATTGAAATAAAATGATAACTCGTTGAATTATACATTTATTTTAATAAATAAATTTGTTCTAATTCTGTAAGATTACATATAAATAAGTAATCAAATTTAGTTTCGATGAGCAATTTATTAGAATTTATTAACAGGTTTTTCAATTGATGCTAATTACTTTGAAAGAAAATGAGATTAGCCTCAACGAATTTAAAAGATTCGGAAAATTAAAAAGTGACATTGAAACTCCAAAATATTGAAATTAAAAGAAGTTTTTATCGAAACATATCAATAAACGTTACAAGATCCTTTTCAGCCTTTTTTGATTTATATCTGATGCAAACAGTGCTTTTACGTCTCCATCATCACACGAAAATCTCCACAATTAAGCCTCGCTATTTTTGTAGATTATTCGTTAAAGCACACGGCATAACACTAATGCGATAACAAGTAAATAATAGATTTAATCAATCATCGCGATAATTTAAGTGTAAACATTTGCTAACTTACTCTTCTAGAGTAGAATGTCGTTTATCCGAATCAATTGGGACCTGACATCGTTCGGATAACCGAAAACGAAATGCAATCCATGCAGTATATGAAACTGTACACTATACGAATATTGAAAATCATCCCATGCGGGAAACGTACTTGAAGAAAAAGCACAATAGGTGAAAAATGTTGCAATTATACCTTTATAGTGGAAAATAATCAATCATTTTTCGCGGTACCATTGTACACCTTCGTTTTTTCGCTGCCAGGTCTCTGACTCTCTTGAGCAGCAGTAGTTGAAGAGGACAGCACTCTGATTGTTGTTCGTACCACTCTATAGCTGCTTCAAACGCAGAAAACGAGTCAGCATTTGATTAACCATTGATTGTTCGAGAACGTATTCATATAGAGTACATGTAGTTGATAAAAAACAATGGTTCGGATATATGACACTCCGGATAGTAAACGTTCGACCAAACGACGTTCTACTGTATATATACCTCTGATTCATTTCTCAACTCTTTGGAATTTTCCTTTTATCCCCTCTGCACATTGCAGTTTTCTCGTCTCAATGCACGCTGTTACTAAATGTTAGATGCAAGGCTTTCGATTCTTGCAACTTTCGAAAAATTGAAGCATTTGGAAAAACATTCTAAATTTGATATTTACATATTGTATCATTTGAAGCATCTCCAGCGAACTTTTCTCCCTCAATGCAACCAACAAAGAGCAGGAACAAAAGCGCTTAACGACTGCCCCGAATAGGAATTCGTTTTCGTCTCAGTCGTCTAACGCATGGAAAGAGTGCACTTTTGAACAGAAGGTGGTTAATTCCAATCACCCTGCCCCCAAACCGTCGCCAAGATCATCAGAGTTGACCCGTCATCAACAAGGCATCCACCGAAGTGAGAATCCATTCACCGAAATGAACACTAGAGGACAACACAGTCTACTTCTACTGGCTTATAATGCACTATGTGGAATTCTGAATAAATCACGACTAGTAATGCAAATGTCAACGGATCAAGTGTCAAACACACGCATCAGCTCACAACGTCAACTGGAAAACTTTCCAACAATATTTAGACCTGCTGGAGATGTAAATCATTTGCAGCAGTAATGGTTTGAAAACAGCCCATCCATCAACGGCAAAAACGAAGTTTTTCTCTGGGAAGGGGGTATGCAGCGACCCCTTTTCCGGGCAGTCACAACCAACAAAACACAAAAATAAAAGCGCTTAACGAATGGGCCGAAATGGAATCTTTTCGTCCCAGCCATCTAATCCTTGCGCAGCGTAACCGTAGATCGGTAGGTAAAGGTTAAAAAAAAAACACTCATGCCAACATTTCATTTATTTAGGAAATAATTTTTGATACAGTATTAATATTTCTCTTGAATTTTTGGCATTGGAATGATTAAAATAACTTTGATTGTTGACGGATCTATACGCTTTTTTCCAACTAATCCTTTTGGGAAATCTTTGGGCTATCAGTTCGTTATTCACAACCAACCTTTCGGAAGAAAAGAATCGTGATACTTAAATTAACTTACTATAAATATGCGAGGTTTTCTAGCTTGAGAGAGAGAAAGAGAGAAGATATACTCGAGCCAGGTGAGATTGTTACTGAATATTAGAATTATAGTGATTTGATTCTTATTAAGAGGAAACTTTAAAGAGACGATTCTTCACTAAGACTGAATTGAGATTAGATTAAATCGGATGATAGGTTAGATCCTTATTTAAGATAAGGATCAATTTTGATAGTCTCCTAATAGCTCACGTTTAACTGTCGTTGTTCCCTTTTCACGGTTAACATTGAGACATTCTCTTACTATTATTAGTTGAAATTTTGTCTGTTCTTTGTGTGGAAATAAATAGATTAGTTAGATCATGTCGAGTGTTGCTACCCTTCTCCTCACATATCTAGGTACCCACGAGAGAGGCACGAGCCTCTTCCAAATTGAAGTTTTCATAACACCAAAAGAACAATCCATTTTCAATAAATGGTCTCTTGATCTAATTCCAAAATTAAAAATTATTCTTATAATGTATTTTACCGAAAAATAAAAAAAAAATATTGAAGTGATATCATGCAATATTATTGGTTCATTTAAACGAATCTTGATATTTGATTAGTTGATCAAAATGCTACAAAATCATTGGTCTGGAAATTTACTCGTCTCTTCTCCAATGAAAATACGAGGACAAGATGTCAAGGTTCAAATCCTATTCCATTAATCTGTCGGTCCCGAAGCACTATCAAACTATCTCATTCTCCCAAAACAAGCAATAAAAATTAATTAAAAGGTTACGAACTAGCTACCCAAGTCGTATTATCGCGATAAATTACTTTCGTAGAAAAGATAAAACTAAAATCCAACTTATAAAAGTTATTTCCGGGATCGATTTTCTAGAGAGTAGCGTTAAAATTATATTAAGTTCGAATTGAGAGAGATCTTTTTTGATTTTGCGGTTTTTTTTAATAAAACCAAAGTTGCTATTTTTGAAGCATAGTATGAGAACTAGGTTGAGAGAAAATATAGTTTGTGAGTGATTTTAATGTGTGTGTTACACGAATAAGAAAATCTTATTTTTAGTGCTATATACTTACTAAATCAATTGCTATGTATGGATTTGAATGCCGTATTTTTAGGTGTATATGAGTAATACAGTGGTTTTCACACTGTGCCCCTCTAGAGAGGGAAATGATAACTCTACGAGGGAGTCGTTAGCCTGTTAAAAAGTTGAAAACAAAAAAATTATCTAAAAAAAATTTATTAACTTACTGAAAGTAAACAAGCAAAATATACATTCTTGCTTAATAAAAAATGAAATACACATTTACACAGATATAATACATTCATAAATATATCATTACTGTGTGCAATGTATTTTATAATTAATTTAACAATAGTAAGTTAAGAACAAGTTAAATAATTACCAGTGAACCCATGGGATTGTTATATATAAAATTATATCCAAAAATTAATATTGGTAATTTTTGTAAGGTTTATAATTAATCCCTTAAATGCCGATTACAAATTAAACGATTCACTTTCCAGTGCAACCGTTTAACACATAAGCGAGCTTATGTAGTGTATTAGGAGCGGGTGAGTGAGTGAGTGAATATTAACGTCGCACTGTTCAGTTACACGAGGGCTTTTTGCGACGTACCATGTAATTTTGAACCGTGATCAAGTGACGTGGAAGACACCTGAGCTGGCATCCCCTCTCCTAACTACCACACCACACCAACGGGAGGACGTTTCAGCTCTCGAGAGATTTAGAGTGCATTGCTGCCCTACACGGCGGATCTTCAGTGGTATTAGGCTCGAACTCGTGACAAAGCCAGCCACGATCCGATACCTATACCTCTCGGCTACCACGGCCACGTATTGGGGGGATAGGAAAGAAAGAAATAAACAAAAATATTCTGACTAAGTAATCCATCGCTATCACTGTCAAGGTCCTTTTATTGCATTCGGAATAATTTTATGGATAACAATGCACAGAAAATATCGTACTTTGGAAAGACACATATATATACGTCCGAGGTAATTAACGCACTGGGAGAGCGAGACGTTTATATATATACCGGTGGCACATGAGGCTAATGTTGTATTGTACATTTAACGTCAAAGTATATAATAATGGAATTGAATACAATGTGATTGCATGCAGGTGCGGGTGGAGGGGGGTGATGAAATTATGACTGAATATTGGTTCGCAAATTTTGAAAGTTTGAGAAGCACTAGTGTAGAATATTAAGGAAAATGAAATTAAGTTTTTAGTAAGTAACAAAAAAAACGATTCACGGATTAATAAATGCACATTGTGAATTATGCTCTCTTAAATTACAATTTCAAAATTTGAAGAGAAAAACAAACAAACAATTAAGGACAAATTTGTACATGACACGAAATAATTTAAAATCTTATTCTTTCACTTTAGTAAATTTGGTCAAGAAATTTAACTATTTGATCTCAAAATAAATTAAAAAAGAAGGGAAGCAAAAGAAAAAAAAATCGTCTGCGGAATCTTTGAAATTGGCGGGAGAAAACCTAGTTATCGTTCGACAAAATCAGAAAGGGAAGCGATTAGGTTCAGACTAAATTAAGAAAAGTGTTGGACGCCTGACTGTTATAAGATTAAAATTTTTCTTTTAATTTGATTCGATTTTTTTCGTGTTCTGGAAAAACCTTCTTTTTGAAGCTCATTAGATTGCTAGCATTTAATTGGTCAACTCAATTACGTTGGTGTAAGAAGATCGTCTCTTTCTGGTTAAAATCCTGGAATGTCAATTACTTCATTCAAAATACACTTGGTATTTGGAAACTTTTGCATATTTCTTCTGTGATTAGAAATAGTTATTGCATGATTTTTTTTTTTTGTGTTGAAAAAAAATTTAAAAAATAAAAGCTAAGAGTTTAAATTATCAAGGCTAAATTTTATATTTTTAAAAATTTTTTCTTAAAAGGGAAAAAACCGGGTAAAAAAAGCATTGAAATGTGCAAAAAGAGAGGCAAAAAAAAAAAAAAATTTTTTTAACGAGAAAAATGTCTTCTCGTGCTGAACATATGATTTGAATATTGTCTTGTTTTCTATTCAAGCATTTGCACATGTTCGTAGTTCTTGATATATTATAAATATTTCTTTTTCAATAAAAAACGTATTCTTTCTCTAATACTATTTTTAACTCGATTTGGCACTGGTTAAATGTTATGCTTATTTTTTTTGCTAAGCATTTCGTTCGACATGTTGACAGATTGAAAAATGGATTGACAAAAAGGCATCTTGAAAAGTGCATCTTAACTTCAGAAAAGAGAAAATTATTATTTTTTTCAGTCCTTTTCACGTTGTTTCAAAGTAAAAGAAAAAAAAAAGAAATGAGATATTCTTAAACAAAGTTTTGATTAAGGACTTTGAGAAATTCGTACGAAAAAGTACTAAAATATATAAATGAAAAATCGATTTCTAGTGTGAAATTTAGCGCAATTATGGTTCTATTCATCCCACATCTAAATATTTTTAAATACAAATAAATAAACAAATATCCTTTACATTCAAAAATTAGCATAAAAATGTATTACTCAATCCCTTTAAAAAAAAAAAAATTATTTAATATATTCTCTTAGAATAATCGTTTTAAGAAGAATTTGTGACTTTTTATCAAATAATAAATACTTAAATGACTTAACGATTTAACCCTTAACTTGTCCATTAAAAACCCCGGGTTCCCCTTCCCAAACATTTTTCACATAGCTGCGCGTATGCGAACCTTGGAAAAAAAACATAACAAACAAATTTTCCCTCTCAATAATAAACCCGAAACACGGTCAAGGTCCTTTTTTTTGTATTCTAAAACTTATGGAATCGCTATACTGATGACAGCACAAATAATAGGATCGTGTTTTGTAAAGACGTATATATACGTCCGGGAATTTAACTGACTGGTTGGGCGAGACGTATATATACGCCGGTGGTAGTTAAGGGTTTATAGATCCAAAGAAATTTTACTCTGGTTTACATTTTTAATTAATTTATTGCATTTTTAAACTCATTCTCAAGTGTCATTCTACATCAATATTTCTAGATCAGGATGAATTGTCGATCGGTCAAACCCCCCCGTTGGATCACCAAAACTTTTACGGATGACCGCGTTTACTAAGCCACGTATACTAGAAGTATATTTATGGAACACCGACCCCAGGTGGGCTATAAGAATCTACTTTTCATAATCGATATCGATGTGACAGTGTTCACTGATGCAAATTATTCGGTAAATGTGTGGATAACACATGCACTTTCACTGGACTTCGACGGCTCTTAACCTGAGAAATAGGGGAATATCCAGCCGTATAAATGAATTTTTTCACACTTGCCGACCGAAGAGAAATATAATTGTCGATGATTAGTTCTTCCCGGGATAGTATGTTGTTGCTATTGTTGCACGACCCCATTGGCCAGCAGTGCTAGACCAGGTCCATGACTTCGTACACTCTCAAAAAATCCAACACCAGCAAGGAAGGGATCGTCAGCTAAATCCTTCTTGGTGAGCCCTAGGCATTCGAGGATGTGAACAGGCGAGGCCGGTTCAGAAGAACAGCTGGTACACATTTCAAAGCTCTTGGGTCCTTCAATAAATTTCATTGTTTTAAGGTGACCCCTTCGAAACCATCCATCCATCCCCATCCACGATAGTATGGTATTGGCTATTGAGACATACTCCCATAATCCACGCTTCCACTGGATTGGGTTCTCGTATTGATGTCATGTCCCGGGAGGACACGAAACTCAGTAGTAAGCAAATTAAGTACATACAGTAAGACCCAGCTTAACGCTGTTTCGTTTAGCACTGTTTTGGTTTAACGCTCTATTTTTTTTAACTGTGGGATTCCCCGAGACTGCACTGCGTTAAGCTTCCAGATATCCGAAGTAGTTTATTTGTGTTCATTTTTCCTGTGGTGTTATACGAACGTACTTTTATCGTTTCAAACATTTGTCGACGTTATTGTAAGAATAAAAAATTTAGATAATACAACGATTTCTATAGTGACAAATATTAGTATTTTTAGTTTTTATCATGGATGATAGTAAAAACCACGAAAATAAAGCTACAAGAAAAAGCATTTCACTAGAAACTAAAATGCAAGTAATTAGAAGATTAGATACCGGTGAGCGTCAATTTTACATTGATGCTGCATTAAATTTGGCAAATTCAACAATAAGAACCATTCTTAAGAATAAATAAAAAATGCTGCTATATCTGTAAATGCAATTATGACAAGCTCTGCAAATAGAATTACCCGTTCTAGAAATACTACAATATATGAAATGGATAACAGACTTTCTATATGGATTGACGACGAAATTGAACGCAATATGCCTTTAAGTCAATCTACCTTCTTGATAAAAAGACAGAAAATTGGAAATACAGAAGAGACTGAATGATCTGAAATGTAAACATACTGACTTAGAATTTTATTTATTCTTATATGTATATTCGTTTATTATGTTTCTATATTTGTAAGAAATATATTTTTGTTTTATTGTTTTAAAAAACATAATTAATAAATTTAAGCGCAAAATAATTAACCAATTTTCCCCACCCATCTTCCCCTAACCCCATTATTTACATAATGAGATAACCTCGTTTAACGCTGCTTCATATTACGCTCTACTTTGATGGAACGTATACCCTGCGCTAAGCGGGTTCTTACTGTACTTAAGTTTCAGATTCATCAGTTCACATATGTTCTCTGCTCGCTGCATTGAATACGTCCACGCTCCGTGGCTTAGCAGTCGCTCAAAGTTGATCAAGCATTCAACTTGACAATTTTGCGTTACGAGGTTTTGTAGTAAAAATAGTAATCTGCAATACATTAAAAGAGGGAGTACAACGTCGAAAACAAGTGTTAATAAAAGAAAATTTAGAATTTATATACACAAAACGGCAACACCTGTGCCACTAAGTGGACATCAACACCTTAAAAACATTAAAAGTATCCCATATCGTGGAGAAATCTATCCTCCCCTGATTTATATGAATGATTTTTTCTAAAAATTAAATTAGCAAAAGTCAGCTTTTTAGATGTAAATAATCCAGTGAAAACCGTTTCTTGACTTTCATTTGAGAGCTATCCCTAAATACTTTTAAATTATGGACTTTGGATACCCTCATTTATATAGAAAATCTGTTATCTTTTCACACGAAGAGACATGTAAATTATTTTTAGTGACAAGAACAAGTATCCATCTTTATCGTCATTCTCTCTCTTACCACAAATTCTTGTAAAGAAAATCTTTTTATCTGATCGTGTTAAAGTTTTATCGTGCTCTTGAGCTCTTTCTCTTCAATGTACTTCATTCAGAGTAATTAATTCCTTAAGAGTATTAAAATTGAATCTTAGATACACAGAAAACCTTTTAAATGTTTTAATTCTAAAGATGAAGTACGGATATGATGAAAGATAAGTTTAAAGTTAGTTTTATCTTTGAAACTTGCTTTGAAAGGATTGAATTTGATGTGTAGTATTTAGCTGTGGTGTTTAAAAATATATTTTAAAAATGTTTTATAAATTAACGTGCACATTTGGATTTAGTTCATATACACATACTTTCGAATTTCTGTTCTTAATAACGACTAAGCCATCCGACTGTTATATGAAGTGACATTTCTATCAAAATATCAATATTTGCTTAAGTAATAAAATTAGTTATAGCTTTCTAAGAATGCATTTATCGGGAAGATGCAAAGAGTAGTAAACAAATGATACATTTCAATATTAGACAAAATATACACTTAGTAATAGAAAGTATAAATTATAAATGTACAATAGGTACTAAGGAATACAACTACGTCCGAAACCGTAATTTTAAAAAAGCGCCTAAATGGATAATTTTCATGATATTTAGTATCACTTAGCTTAGAATACATGTATAAAATTGTTTTAAGGATATTATGACAAAAAAAAATGATTGAAATTCAATATTATGGTAAAAGATTAACTTAGAACAACCTTTTTTCAAAACGTTCTTTCATCAAAAATGCTTCTGTAATAATAATATTTTGCTTAAAGACTTTTCCAGAGAGTCTGAACCAGGGTTTTTAAAGAACACTATTTTCAGAGTTACCACCAACTGAAATAATTATCGGAATTTTTTCTTAAAATTTCTCCCATCTGTTGTAGTAAAACATGGATAAATCCACTTCTAAGCTATATATTTCAAAAATTCTAGTTCAGCCTCTGTACAAAAGTTTGAGTTATATACAGGAAAAAATACTAATATATTAGGAACATTTTTCATAAAAGGAGAATGTTTTGAAAATTGGTCATTCTATGTTCATTTTTTGTCAAAATATAGTACTTAAATTATTTTTTTATTGTAATAATATTCGTAAAACAATTTTATATATATTTTCTAATCTAAGTCTAATCAAATATCATAAATATTATCCATTTATACGTTTTCGCAAAATCACGGTTCCGAACTTAGTCCGATACCTTAAGTATTATCTCTACCTATTGCCGACATTATATGAAGCGAAGCACATGATTGCCAATTCAGTACATAATGCACATACAAAATTGGGGTTGCCAACTTGGCGAGTTATGTTGAACATTGGCGATTGTTGGGGTAATACATAAGTACTTTCAATGTACAGGGTAATATCGAATTTCACCGACAAATTCAAAGGGGTGATAATAGGTAACATGGAGACGACAGTTTAACATCAAACATGGGTCGCAAGCCCCCGGTGAAAATCTTGATATTAGTAGTCATAGAATGAATGGGTAAGGATTCTTGATCAACATTTGGGACCGTATCTGCTACCTGAACTTTTCAATGACGCAAAATACTTGGTTTCTACAGCTCGTCATGACGGAGTTGCTGCAAGGTGTACTGGCCACTGAACTCCAGAATGTGTGATTCATGCACGTTGGTGCACCAAGACATTTTTTGATTGCAGTGAGCCACCTCCTCCTCGGTACATATCCTGTTAGGACGATTGAGCGGGTTGGAACTGTTGCTTGGCCTTCTCGCTTCCTGGGCCCTAAATTTCCCTTTCCCTTTTTTTTCTTCTTTTGCCCCACCTAAAAGGGAATCATTTTTGAAAAATGCCAGTGGCGCTATGGTGGGAGATCTCACAGTACGGGTTGTCGTAGCTTCAGCTGACATTGCCAGCATACTTGATTTGTTTGAACGCGTCCGACTATCGTTCGCCCTTCGTACCCGGCTGTGTTATGACCAGAGCGATTGCAACTTAGAGCAATTTCTGTGACAATCACTTATCGTTTCTTTACTGACGTCGAGCTGCG
This sequence comes from Trichonephila inaurata madagascariensis, assembly GCA_019973955.1. Classification (NCBI taxonomy): domain Eukaryota; kingdom Metazoa; phylum Arthropoda; class Arachnida; order Araneae; family Nephilidae; genus Trichonephila; species Trichonephila inaurata. The sequence goes on from BMAV01003931.1 coordinate 62,672, forward strand.
ATGAATTTTTCGTATTTTAAACATGCTTTAAGGTATCCGACTACTTGCGACAACTTTTTTTTAAAAAAATAGAGATATGGAAGTTTTTTATGGTTTTAAATTTATTTAGTCCCTTTAAGAAAAAAAAAGGCTAAAATTAAAAAAAGAAAAAAAAAATTTTACTACAAAAGGGGGGAAAAAAGAAGGAAAAAATTGGCAACAAATTACAAAAAAAGAGGCCCGCTCTGTACAAATAAAAGTCAATGAACAAACCCCAATTTTTCAATTTTGATGTATTACTTTGTTTTTCCCTTTTTTTGAAGTGACCTTAAAGGATAAAAAGATATTTTTTTTTTAAAAACGGGAAAATTTTAGCTTGGTTGGTATATGAAATTGCTTAAAAACAGTGGTTATATTCACAAAAAGGAACTGAAAATTTTGTAAAAAATTTTGGGTTGAAAAATCTAAAGGGTTTAAAAAACCTTTTCTACTGTTACAAAAGAAAAAAAAATTTCAGCAAATTTTTTAAAAAACTTTGGGGCAATCTCTCCCCCTTTTGGGATTTTTTCGAAAAAAAAAAAAAAATTTCCCAGTAAACGGTTTTAATGTTTGACATTTTTGAAAGGGTAACGGTGTTTGTTTTTTATTTTAAAAACCGTATTTTTTGTTCTTGTGAATGGAAAAAAAAAGCGGTATTTTTAAAAAAGCTCAAAAAAAGGTGGCCAAAAAAATACAATCACAAAAGAAATTTGTCTATTTTTAAGAAAAACCGGAATTTTAGGGTAGTCGTATACCTTAAGTCTAATTAATGTATTTCTGACATCTTACTGTCCCTTTTCATTCTACTCTACATCACACACTTCATAATTGCTTTTTGCGACTTACTCCGACTAAACAAGGTTTGTGACTCCATGTTCTATGGTGATTGGTCGTCCCACACACACAATGCTGCATACTATCACTCCTCTGAATTCGTCTGTCGAATACGACAATACCCAATATATGTGCAAAAAAATTATTTTAATAAATAATTCGATCTTTGCAAAAAAATTTTTTAAATTTTCAAAATCCAGCGTATTAATTTTTTAATGTCATTTTAAAAGATCTGATCTAAAATATTTTTTTCAAAAATGATTATCAATACTTTTTATTAATTTTTAAAACCCAACCCGGAAAAAGTGAAAAATGTTGGACATTTTTTCAATGTTCCTTTTGGAGGGGTTATCTTTGAAAAATATTTCAAACTTTTTTAAAAAACCCAAAATATCACCGAACTTTAGAAAGCATTTTAACCTCAAACACAAAAAGCGAAAGTGAATTTTTTGGGGGAAAGGGGGTTGAAAAAATTTAAAAATTTTTCTTTTTTTCTTTTTAAAAATTTCCACCAAATTTTTTCCCAAAATAAGAAGCGCGAGGGCTATAATAACGTTTTTAATACCACCTAAAGCTTATTTCTACGAAATAGATATCAATAACTTAATAAAACATATATAGTCACACTATACCAGAGAATACTCAACTTATGGGAAGCAATAAACTACTATAAATTAAGTGAAACTGAGGTATATGGAATTAACCACCTAGCTGCCACCAGCGTATATAACAGTATCGCTCAACCATTGAGATAAGTTCCCTGGACGTATATATACGTCCTACCAAAATTCAATTCTTTTCTTTGAATAGCTATCTATAAAACTATTCCGAAGGCAATGGAATTCAATAAAATAACCTTAACAGTGTTTGAAAAAATTTACTTATATCAAGGAAAAATTTACTTTTTTGTGGTTTTTCTTCCCCCTCCCATAGACCATATACGGGCCCTTATGTGAAAATAAGTGGCACTGATGAGCAAATTGCGTAACTATTAATCCGCAGTTAAGGGGTAAAAAAGGGTTTTTGTAGATTTCCATTCTTAGAACGTAATTTTCAACAAGACTTTAGACATATTGGTTCTATTATTAAATCGTGGACATTTAAATAAGAAACTAAAAAGAAACAGGCGTTAAAAAAGCTCACTTTAGTCAAAATTCAAATTTGCTCTAAATAACTGATGCGAAAGTAAATTAACATGAAACTGACCAACCATCACAGCAAACTGATCAACTACATGTCCATCAAGCGAACCATGAAATGCATGTGCGTAGAAATCTAAACTGACCTCTAGTTATAAATTTTGTCATTTATTGCATTAAACATGGCGCCAATGATTGCATGATTCGTATTTCTGAAGTTATCAAACCTATTTCGAATCAGCTTTCTGATATCTCTTTTCCATCAGTGTAAATATGCATCTCCAGGGAAATACACGTAAATTGGTAGATAACGAGCTTGTGGTAGGCGAAGTCGTAGAGTTGATCTAATATCATAATTTGAGTAGTGAATTTCATCAAGCGAAAATGATGGGTCTAATAGATGTCATTGGTAATTCCAGATGAAATGTACTGTAATTGGTCTCGTTGGAAATGTGTATGTTTTCTTATAGACCGCAAAAAAAGCCCGCAAAACGAAAAAAAGATGGTATATGAATTTGGCCGTGACCATCGGGAAGTATAACTACCTTTATATGATTTTTTTTAACATTTATAATGGCATTTCTTTTTTGTTGTCTTAAAGAGTTTATCTAAGATATTCTAAAAAGAATTTTAAGTATTTATAATAATAAAATTTTTTTTCCTTTCCCCCTAAAAAAAGGGGAAAAAACGGTCCCGGGGGTTTTTCAGGTAGCGAGCTTGCTCAAAGCTGCGAGTTCGACCCCGGCTGAAGTGGATAGACTTTATGGATGTGAAATTCGTAGGCACACATGTCATATGATTATGTGGCATGTAAAAGATCTCTTTCAATTTGGTACTTTCGACAAAATTAAATCCCAGCAATAATTGGCATCCGCAGAGACCTTGAATAAAATTAATTCAAGCTCTCTTTGGATTCTCTTAAAACTTTTATGTTTGACTTAAAATAATTAAAAAGCATAAAAAATTTGGTAGCGAAAGCCGTCACTAGTTGGCATTAGCACTAAAACTGCTCTGACATTTAGGGACTTGCCGTGTGTGTAAAGGCTTAATTACTAAATCGCAAAAATAAAAAAATCATGATATTAACTGATCAATAGTGAGTGTTAATTAACGTCGTACTATAAAGCAGCAGGAGGGCTTTGTGCAATGAACCTCATAAATTTGCAATACGGTAAACTGACCAGGATGACATTTGAGCTGAACCCTCCCTTTTTGTAAACTACGCTATCATGCAACGGGATGATTTTAAGATTCGACGGTGAGTCTTCGGTGGCACTAAGGCTTGAATCCGGGACATGACAACGCAGGCTACGAGCTCGTGACTATGACCATTTGGCTACCACGGCCCTTTTAACATATAAGGTTATTGAACAATGGTAAAATTGCTTTTTGGGTACCCCGTATTATCGCAACAATCCCTTCTTTAAAGAAAACACATCAACGGAAACCCTTTAAATTTCCCACATGTGTTTTTCGTTTAATTAAATCCGTGTTTGTTTCTATAATGCCCCAATAGGTTGCGATAATTCGCGTATATATATCACTGGTGTGCAAAACTTGCAACAATGAAAAAATTTAGCAGATAGCCATGAAATTGCGAAAGGAGGTCAGAGATCAGTACAGTGAACAATAAAAAAAGTAGAAACGTCATGCGCATGCAAATATCAGCAACAAAACGTAAACGGGGGCGACCCCAAACCTGTTCGGGGCCCGCGTCCTGAATTGGGGGGGCCTTTTCCCCCGGGGGTTTAGGGTTGGGAAAACGAAAAAACACCCGTTCCAGTGGAAAAAGAAGGAAAAAACTGAAATGATCAATTGGAATCGTGTCTTTTCCCCGGGGGAAAGCGTTCAAAACCACATACAGTTTTGAAATTTTGGAAAGAAATCGGGGGGCCCTTTTTTTAAATTCCCCCCCCAAGGGGTTAAACCAATTCCCCAAGGGGGAAGGGGGGGCCCCCCGTTACCGAGGTGGCCTGAAAGGGTTCCCTTTTTTGGCGGGGAAAGGCCCATTTAAAAAAAGGCTTTTGAAACGGGGGACTTTAGGGGGGGTTTCAAAGGGGGCCCATTTTCGACAGAGGGTCTTAACCGGGGATCGCTATTGTGAGGGGACTTCTTCCCCATGTGCGTCCCGGGGTGCCTTTGACCCAGACTTCATTTTTTTGGATGACAATGCACGGCCACATCGCACTCTTGCTGTTGAGGGCTGCTGGAAAGTGAAGATATCACTCAATGGACTGGGCTGTCCCCCGATTTTAAAACCCCCCGAACATGTTTGGGGGGCTTTGGGGGGAAATATTGCCACCCTTAAACATCCCGGGGAAAAACCAACAACTCAAACAGATGTTGATTGAGGGAAAGGGCACTCCCCCTAAAATGTTGCACCAGCTGGTTCTGGTATGCAGAGACTGTGCGAAGCAACCATTGTAGTAAGGGGGGTATACCATATTAAGGAACATCTGCTTGTTGTTCTTCCTGTTGGATAGACAATCATGAGTCACGATACCATGCGTTCAATAAAGCTACTTTTGTTTGATTCCATACCGTATGCGTTTGTATCCTTTTTCAGCGCCGATGCTTTCGTCATCCTTTACGTACATAATACTCTCCCTCATTTCAGAATTTCATGTCTCTCAGATGATTTTTCGGGAAGTTATGGCAATAAACCCACCTGTTGCTTAAGTTTTGCACACCAGTGTATATATATATATATGTAATAATTCCCTCTAACATACTTTTAATTAACTCTTTTTAATGATCTATAAATAATCTTTAATTCTTAGGTTTCAAAATAAACATTGTAAACGTAATCGGCTAAAACGAAATCCCTAGCCCGCGCATTCTAGCCAATCGGAACTACTATTACGTAATAGTCACGCGCTCGTGCACTGCTGTTATATAAACAAAACTCTGATGTAATCTTTCTCTTTTCTCTGCTTGCCACCACCATGCAAGATTGTAAATAATTGCAGCTTTCTTTGTCTTTGTGTTGTGTCCTGCAAAATGCTTCTGTCTATTCAATGTGGAAATGTAAGGTAATTGTGCTTTAATCTGCTGATGTGTGCTCATAATAAAGAAGGTAAAGCTATTTAGAAGACGTCGTTAATGAATCGAAAATGATAATCATATACTCCGGCCAATACTACTTCAATACACTATATATATATATATATATATATATATATATATATATATATATATGTAGCGTAGTGGCCGGTGCTGTATTATTTTTTAGTGTTATTAGGGTTTCAGGAAACATCTTCTTAGTGGACGTTCAGTATTTTAATTTGACACACACATCAAAAGCTTATAATCGCAGGGGTGTTTCATATTAGAACAGGGACGAACACGCACACAGATAAAGCACAAAGGATAAGAGAGCTGCAGATATTTGTACATTTTCACGTCGACGAGCTTGAGACAAAAACTTCGACGATTACATGGCGAAAACAAAACAGACAAAGAGACAAGCAGCAGCTACATTCTACAAGACGAACACAAAGACAAAGAGAGCGATCACACAAGATTTTTGCTTTATGTACCGACAGTGACAATTGCGTGATTATTATGTAATAGTAGTTCTGATTGTTTGAAATGGGCGGGACAGGGATTTTACTAGTTGATTACGATTAAGACTAAAGTGTTATTTTTGAACCACAGAAATAAAGCTTGTTTAAATATTATTAAAAAGTTTTAATAAAATAATGCTAAAGGGAATTATTACATTTCCTCCCCTCCGTAAAATATGGGTGTGGACCAAGGGCCCTGGAACACAGACGTCTCTTGCAGAGGGGAGAAATATAATAATTCCAATAATTTAATCTGTAATAGCTCTTGAATTATTTAATGTCCAGTCCTTCAGGACAACCGTGTAATTATTTTAATTGGTTACCCGCCTATAGGGAACTTTTGAAACTATATACATCCGCCTCCTAAATCAAGTGATGTCCCACTGCATATAAATAACGAGACTCTGGAAAGCCCGCCCTCTCTTCGCTCTTTTCTGTAAACATGTAGCCAGCCGGCTGCCGTGCTTTGTGTGTTTGTTTTTTGTCTTTGTTATGTGCAGTATCGTCCAGGCTTTATGTTTATTAGTTTCAAGATGTGAATAAAATGGATTAACTTTTCAAACTGCCTCTTCAATACTACAGTAATCGTCCATTCGCCACGTAATGTAGGAATTCTTCACCACCGGCCACGCCCTGTACATTCTTTCGTAATAACATCCCCTCTCCACGACAAATAATGCAACACTATAAGTTTTATTATATATATATATATATATATATATAAGTTCCGTTTTTTTCCCTCTCATAATGTCAAAATAATTTAAACCTAATTTCATAAGAAAATCCTTGATTTTCTTATGAAATTAGTTTAAATTATTTTAACACCCCGAGAGGGAATTTATTATCACAACCTATTTTTATACATTATGTTTTTAGTGTAATGACAAAAAGATGCATTTAAATATTACAAACCCCATAATTTATTAAGTTACAGACATAAGTTAAACTTCAATTATTTTAATAATAGTGGATTGTCAAATTAAAAATTATATATTTTCTTTAGAATTTTGTGAAATTTTAATCCATATGGATCACTTAATAGTTAAAAATCCTCTAATATAAACGTATCTCTCTGTTCCTATTTCAATATATACTATGAAATAAAATGTTCCTTCGCGGGATTACTCCAATTACTTTGTCTGAACCTTTTTGAAAATGCAAAAACTCTTAAGACAGATCACGCATATGATAAAATAGCTTGCAAAATCCAGATAAAAAATTTTTAATCGCCTTTTTTATTCATTACTAAGTTTGGAACTGTATTTATTGTTTTGCAGCGAATGACCTACTAGGAGAAATTTTCAATGAGCTAATTTGTGAGCACCATATGAATTGAAACAGGAAAAATTAATTTAGATAAATTTTGAAAAATAAGAAAAAGTAAAGCATTTTACTTAAAATTATAACAGCTATTAAATCTATCTCAATTATGTACGGTGATCAAAATTAATTCAATACAATGCTATGGAATATTACAATGTTCTACAATACATTATATTCGTACAACTAGTTTCCCCAAAGAAATTAAAATTAAAAACTATTTTGACATTTTTTGTTGTACAGTAAGAAAATTACAAAATAATCAATTTGACTGCAATGAGCAGAATGGGACCAATCTTTTCCTGTATCCTATCTCAAAGCTCGTAAAATCAGTTTGCCAAATTATAAAGAAACATAGACGAACATTTAATGCTGTCTTCATTATTTGGAAGAAAATAGGAAGGTATGTTTTCTCTTACATTTTATTACTTTACTTTTGCAATTTTTTGCTGAAATAAAGACAAAACCCTCTATTTCTGTTCTACAGAAACGTTTACTACAATACATTAAATGAATTTGAGCATTGTTTAAATGACAATGGTGACATTCTGAAAAATATCAGCATTATTCCAGTATGAATACTTAAAACCGATTTAATGTGCTGCAAACTTCATGCACGACAAATTTAAAATAAAAACTCTCTATTCCACCTCTATAATCCAGCTTTAGAAACACTAAATAAAAAAAGGAATAAAGTAAGGTAAATAAAGTAAGGAATTTATATTATAAGTTAGTAAGTAAATGCAATTTTTCGAGAACAACAAATTATGTTGTATTTTTAAATTGATATTAAAGAATCGTTTGCCTATTTCCTAGGAAAAGAAAACTGTTGCTTCTATTAAAATGAAGATAGATCTTCTTAAGACAGTTTTTCTCAAACTGTGGGGCATGCCTCCCTAGGGGAGCGTGATAACCCTTCGAGGGTGCCCGAGCATATTGAAAAGTCGAAAACAAAAGATTATTTAAACAAATAATGAACTTACTAAAAGTAAACAAATACATTCTGACATAGTAAAAATGAAATACTCCTTTAAACTATAATTCACTTATAGATGTATCAGTACTGCAGAATCTATTTTATAACTAATTTAACAATGCTAAGTTAAGGACGAGTTTAATAACTACCAGTGACTCCATGGATTATTCATGTATAAAACCATATGCCAGCATTTTCACTTATCTGGATATAATTTGTGCAGTTTTTAAAATTAATCATTTAAATGCCAATTAAAAATTACGTGGTGCGTTCCTTAATGCCATGTAAGTAAGCATATGTGGTGTATTAAGTGGGGTAGAAAAGGTAAATAATATAATCATCTGAAACAAGTTAATCCTTCGCAAACACAGTCAATGTCATTTTAATGCTTTTAAAAGCTTCGGAATAATTTTATGGATAGCAGTGCAATGATAGTTTTGAAAGACGTATTTTGTTCAAATTAACACACTGGCTGAGCGAGACGCTTATTTACGTCGGAGAACCCAGAGGTTAAAGTCGTATTGTGGGTTTAGTGTAGAGTTTAGTATTATTAAATGTAATTCATCATGGGGGGTGATGCAAATTACGATTGAATATTGGGTCCCGAACGTTGAAAGGTTGAGAAGCACTGTCTTAAGACTATTGATCAAAAACCGAAGACAAAAACGGAAATCTGTTAAGATTTTGCTATTACTATATCTTCGTTATCAACAATAATTAAAAAAAAGAGAACAAATTACGTAATGTTTGAACGGTTTTATTAAATATATGCATATATCCATATCTAAGTAAATAAAATGTGAAAAATGAAACACCTTCTTGAAAAAAACCTACCCTTTTTCGCTTGAAAGCCAACTTACCTACCGATTTTAAAAAACCGGGTGTCATTCGAACGGGGAGCCGTTCACAAACCCGAGGACACTTAAGCTTTACTCTGCGATTATTAGAACTCGAGTTATTGCACTTTGGTAATGCATTTCTATGACAAGTATCAGAAAACAACGAAAAAAGAAGTAAAAAAAATTTAATTGTGGTATTATCCCTTTTTAAGCGTTCATCTTTCAAATGGGCTTAATTGCAACTCATTTCTCATTTCCGTGCGTTTGGCTCATTTTTTTGTCATCCTCCAAATCCTACCAAACAGTTTTTCTGCAAGGAATTCAACGCTGATCACGTATATGTATGGCCCTTGTCGAAATTCCAATTAGTTCAAAAGTTATGTCCAACTGTATCTTAGAAATTCGTCCCCTTTTTCACTAGTCAGTTTCAGGACAAGCCAAAACCAATATTTTTTACCATAGAAACTTACCATAGTGATCCATTTCACTCGAAATCTGACCAGGAATCTAAATCTGGTCTCCGTTTCGCAAAATTCATGTAACTTTTTTTAAAAAATGAAACACCTTTTTGAAAAAAACCGGCTCTTTTTGGCTTGAAAGCCAACTTACCGACCTATCTTAAAACCCGGGTGTCATTCGAACGGGGAGCCATTCCCAAACCCGAAGACACTTAAAACTTTACTCTCTGCTATAATTGCAAAGCATTTTTCATTTCTGTGCGTTGGGCTCATTTTTTTGTCATCCTCCAATTCTTTCCAAACTTATTTTTTCTTGCATAGAATGCAAATCTGATCACGAATATGTATGGGGCTTGTCGAAATTCAATTTAGATCAAAAGTTATCCCCAATTGTTTCTTTGAAATTCGTTCCCTCTTTCAATAGTCTGTTTCAGTGACATGCCAACCACTATTTTTTTTACCCTAGAAACATACCAAAGTAACCCATTTCCCTCGAAATTTAAACAGGAATCTAAATCTGGTCTACATTTCGCGAAATTCTTGTAATTTTTTTTAAAAATGAAACACCTTCTTTAAAAAAACCGACCCTTTTTGGATCAAAAAGCCAATTTTACCGACCAATTTTCAAAACCCGGGTGTCATTCGAATGGGGTGCCGTTCCAAAACCCGAAAACACTTAAAACATTACTCTGCAATTATTAGAACTCGAGTTATTGCAATTTGGTAATGGATTTCTATGACAAGTATCAGAAAAACACCAAAAGAAAAATTTAAAAAAAATTTAATTGTGGTATTATTCCTTTTTAAATGTTCATCTTTCAAATGGGCTTATTTGCAAGGAATTTCTCATTTCCGTGCGTTTAACTCATTTTTTTTTCATCTTCCAATTCTTACCAAACAGTTTTTCTTGCACAGAGTTCAACGCTGATCACGAATGTGTATAGCGCTTTTCGAAATTCCAATTAGATCAAAAGTGATGACCAACTGTTTCTTTGAAATTCGTTCCCTCTTTCACTAGTCTGCTTCAGTAAAAGCCAACCACAATTTTTTTTTTGCCATTGAAACTTAACAAAGTGACCCATTTCACTCGAAATTTGTCCAGGAATCTAAATCTGGTCTCCGTTTCGCAAAATTCCTGTAACTTTTGTTTAAAAATGAAACACCTTTTTGAAAAAAACCGACCCTTTTTGGCTCTAAAGCCAACTTACCGACCGATTTTAAAAAACCGGATGTCATTCGAATGGGGAGCCGTTCTAAAACCCGAAGACACTTAAAACTTTACTCTGTGATCATTAGACCTCGAGTTATTGCACTTTTGTAATGCATTTCTATGACAAGTATCAGAAAAACACCGAAAAAAAAAGTAAAAATATCTTAATTGTGGTATTATCACTTTTTAAGAGCATTCCTTTGAAAAATGGACTTAATTTCATCGCATTTCTTATTTCCGTTCGTTTGGCTTATTTTTTTGTCATCCGCCAATTCTAACCAAACTTCGTTTTTCTTAAACAGAATTCAACGCTGATAACGAATATGTATGGCGCTTTTTTGTTGAAATTCCAATTAGTTCAAAAGTTATACCCAACTGTTTCTTTGAAATTCGTTCCCTCTTTCAATAGTCTGTTTAAATGGGCATGCCAACCACTATTTTTTTTTTTAACATAGAAACTTTACCAAAGTGACCCATTTTACTCGGAAAAATAAATCTAGTCTACGTTTCGCGAAATTCCTGTAACTTTTTTTTAAACAATGATACACCTACTTGAAAATACCGACCCTTCTTGGCTTGAGATCCAAATTAATGACCGATCTTAAAGAACCGGGTATCATTCGAATGGGGAGACGTTTCCAAACCCGAAGACACTTAAAAGTTTATTCTGTGATAATTGCAACGCATTTCTCATTTCCGTGCTTTGGCTCATCTTTTGTCATCCTCCAATTCTTACCAATTTTAGTTTTTATGGCAAAGAATTCAACTCTGATCACGAATATGTACGGCGCTTGTCGAAATTCCAATTAGTTCAAAAGTTATTCCCAACTATTTCTTTGAAATTCGTCCCCTTTTTAAATAGTCTGTTTCAGTGACATGCCAATTACTATTTCTTTTTTTTTTACCTTAGAAACATACCAAAGTAACCCATTTCCCTCGAAATTAGACCAGGAATCTAAATCTGGTTTACGTTTCGCGAAATTCTTGTAACTGTATTTTAAAAATGAAACACCTTCTTTAAAAAAACACCCTTTTTGGATCTAAAGACAACTTACCGACCAACTTCCAAAACACGGGTGTCATTCGAATGGGGTGCCGTTCCAAAACCCGAAGAATTAAAAAAATTTTCTCTGCGATTTTGGAACCCCCGTTAGCACTTTGGTAATGCATTTCTATGACAAGTATCAGAAAAACACCGAAAGTAAAAGTAAAAAAAAATTAATTGTGGTATTATTCCTTTTAAATGAAAGCCAACTTACCCACCAATTTTAAAAAAACCTTCCAATTCTCACCAAACTTAGATTTTCTTGCACAGAACTCAACGCTGATCACGAACATGTATAGCGCTTGTCGAAATTCCAATTAGTTCAAAAACTAAGCCCAATGTTTCTTTTTAAATACGTCCCCCCTTTCAATAGTCTGTTTCAGTGACATGCCCACCCCTATTTTTTTTTTACCCAAAAATTACCAAAATGACCCATTCAATTTGAAATTAGACCAGGGAATCAAATCTAGTCTACTTTTCCCAAACTCATGTAACTGTTTTTTAAAAATGAAACAAATTTAAAAAAAGCCATTTGGCGAAAAACCAACTTACCGACCTATTTTTAAAACCAGCCAATGCTCACCAAACTCGTTTTTTTTTGACGAATTCAACGCTGATCAGGATTATGTATGTATGGCGCTTGTCGAAATTCCCTTGTTCAAAAAATTAATCCCAACTGTTTTAAAATTTGTCTCCTATTTCCCCCTGTCACTTTATTGAATGCCCAACTATTTTTGTTGTTTTTTCCCTAGAAACTTACCAAAATGACTCATTTTACTCGAAATTTGACCAGGAATCTAAATCTTGTTTTCATTTCACGAAACACATGTAACTGTTTTTTAAAAATGAAACAACTTCAAAATACCGACGTATTTGGCTTCAAAGATAACTTACCGTTCGATTTTAAAAAACCTGGTGTCATTCGAACGGGGAGCCGCCCCCAAAACCCTAAGACACTTAAAACATTACCCTGCGATCACATTAGAACTCAAGTTATTGCACTTTGTTAATGCATTTCCATGACAAGTATCAGAAAAACACAAAAAAAAAGTAAACAAATTGTAATTGCAGTATTTTCCTTTTTAAAGCGTTCCTCTTTCAAAATGAGCTTAATTGCGACGCATTTCTATTTTCCGTGTGTTTGGGTCATTTTTTTTGTGTTTCACCAATTCCAGCAAACTTGGGTTTTCTTGCACAGAATTCAACGCTGATCACGAATATATACGGCGCTTGTTGAAATTCCAATTTGTTCAAAAGTTATGCCCAACTGTTTTTTGATATCGTCCCTTTTTTCAAAAAAGCCCTGTTTCCAGTGACATGCCCACCATTATTTTTTACCCTAGAAGCTTACCAAAGTGGCCCATTTCACTCGAAATGTGACCAGGAATCTAAATCTGGTTGCCGTTTCACGAAACTCATGTAACTGTTTTTTAAAAATTAAACAACTTGACAAAACCGACCTATTTGGCTTGAAAGTTAACTTACTGACCAATTTTAAAAAACCGGGTGTCATTCAAACGGGGAGCTGCCCCCAAACCCAAAGACACTTAAAAAATTACTCTGCGATCATCAGAACTCGAGTTATTGCACTTTGGTAATGCATTTCCATGACAAGTATCAGAAAAAAAAGAAAAAAAGTAAACAAATTGTAATTGCGGTAATATAATTTTTAAAGCGTTCCTCTTTCAAATGGGCTTATTTGCAACGCATTTCTCATTTCTGTGCGTTTGACTCATATTTTTGTATTCCTCCAATTCTTACCCAACTTTGTTTTCCTTGCAAAGAATTCAACGCCGATCACGAATATGTATGCCTCTAGTAGAAATTCCAATTTGTTCAAAAGTTATGCCGAACTGTTTCTTTGAAATTCGTCCCCTCTTTCAATAGTCTGTTTCAGTGACATGCCCACACCATTTTTTAACCCTAGAAACTTAACACAAAGTGACCCATTTCACTCGAAATTTGACCAGGAATCTAAATCTGGTCTCCTTTTCACGAAATTCCTGTAGCTTTTTTTTAAAAATGAAACACCTTCTTGATTAAACCGACCTATTTGGTCTGAAAGCCAACTTACCGACCGATTTTAAAAAGCCAGCCAATTCTCAGCAAACTTAGTTTTTCTTGCACAGAATTCAACGCTGATCACGAATATGTATGGCGCTTGTCGATATTCCAATTAGTTCAAAAGTTATTCCCAACTGTTCTTTTTTAAATTCGTCTCCTCTTTCAATAGTCACTTTCATTGACATGCCAACCACTATCTTTTTTTGTTTTTCCTAGAAACTAACCAAAATGACCCATTTCACGCGAAATTTGACCAGGAGTCTAAATGTGGTTTCCGTTTCGCGAAACTCATGTAACTGTTTTTAAAAATGAAACAACTTCAAAAAACCGACCTATTTGGCTTGAAAGTTAACTTACCGAGCGATTTTAAAAAACCGGGTGTCATTCGAACGGGGAGCCGCCCCGAAACCCAAAGATACTTAAAACATTACCCTGAGATCATTAGAACTCGAGTTATTGCACTTTGGTAATGCATTTCCATGACAAATATCAGAAAAACTCCGAAAAAATAAGTAAACAAATTGTAATTGCGGTATTTTCCTTTTTGAAGTGTTCCTCTTTCAAATGGGTTTTAATTGGACGCATTTCATTTTCCCGTTTGGGTATTTTTTGTTTTCCCTTTAATTCCATCAAACCTTTTTTTTCTTGCACAGAATTCCCCCTGATCAAAATTTTGGCGCTTGTCAAAATTTCCCAAAATTTAGTTCAAAAGTTATGCCCATGTTTCTTTAAAATTTGTCCCCTTTTCAAAGTCTGTTTGGACATGCCCACCACTTTTTTTTTACCCTAGACACTTACCAAAGTGACCGTTTACCGAAATTTGATAGAATCTAAATTGGCCCGTTTCGGAAATTCAAATGTTTTAAAAATGAAACACCTTCTTGAAAAATCGCCCTTTTTTCCTTGAAAGCCAACTTACATTTGGTTTTTTAAAAACAACCCAAACTCCCCAAACTTTTTTTTCTTTGAAGAATTAACGCTGATCAAGAATATGTATGGCGCTTGTCCCCATTGTTAAAAAAGTTATGCAAAATTTTCCCTTTAAAATTTCGTCGACCTTTCAATATCCTTTGACATCCCCACCAATATTTTTTTTTTTACCCAGAAACTTCCCAAAGTGCCCCATTTCACTCGAAATTTGACAATTAAAAATCTGGTTTCCTTCGGGAAACTCATGTAACTGTTTTTTAAAAAATGAAAAATTTAAAAAAACCGACCTATTTGGCTTGAAAGTTAATTTTTACCGAACGATTTTAAAACCGGTGTCTTGAACGGGGAGCCCCCCCGAAGCCCAAAGATACTTAAAAACAACCCCGCGATCATTAGAACTCGAGTTATTGCTTTTTGGTAATGCATTTCCAGCTAAATATCAGAAAACTCCGAAAAATAAGTAAACAAATTGTAATTGCGGTATTTTCATTTTTGAAGTTTTCCCTTTTTCAAATGGGCTTATTTTGACGCATTTCTTTTTTCCTAAATTTTGGGGTTTTTTTTGTTTTCCTCCAACCCTTTTAAACTTGGTTTTCCAGAATTCAACGCTGATCACGAATATGTATGGGCTTTCAAAATTTCCCAAATTTTGGGTTTTTATGCCCAACTGTTTCTTTGAAATTGTTCCCCCTTTTTTCAAATTAATTGTTTCAGGAACCCCACCATTTTTTTTTTTTTTTACCCTAGACACTTACCAAAGTGACCCATTTCACTAAATTTTTGGGGGAATCTAAATCGGGTCTCCGCAAAAATTTCCCTGAAATTTTTTTTAAAATGAAACACCTTCTTGAAAAAAAACCATTTGGCTTGAAAGGAACTTACGACTGTTTTTTAAAAACCCCCTTCCAAATTATTTTTTTTGATAGAATTCAACCTGACCCCGAATATGTAGGGGGTTGCGAAATTCCAATTCGTTAAAAATTTTTGAAAACCTTTTTTTTAAAATTGCCTTTTTCAATAGTCACTTTTATTGATATGCCCCCCCACTTTTTTTTACCCTAGAAACTTACCAAAGGACCCATTTTATCGAAATTTGACCAGAATTCAAACGGCCGCCGGAACTCATGTAACTGTTTTTAAAATAAAACAACTTCTTAAAAAACTGACTAGTTGGTCTGAAAGCCAACTTCCCGCCCGGGGATTTTAAAAACCAGCCACTCACCAAATTAGTTTTTCTTGCCAGAATTCAACGCTGATCACGAAAATGGCGCTAGTCGAAATTCCAATTTGTTAAAAAAAGTTATCCCGAACTGTTTTTTTTTGAAATTCGCCCCCTTTTTTCAATAGTCTTTTGGAATCCCCACCACTTTTTTTTAACCCTAGAAATTTAAAAACAAAGTGACCCATTTCACCGAAATTTACCGGAATCTAAATCTGGTCTTTTTTTCAAAAATTTCCCGTACCCTTTTTTAAAGATGAAACACCTTCTTGAAAACTGACTTTTTGGGTTTGAAAGCCAACCCCCCGCCCGATTTTAAAACCCAGCCAATTTCAGCAAACCTTAGTTTTACTTGAAAAATTTCAACGCTGATCACGAATATGTAGGGCGCGTCGATTTTCCCAAATTAGTTAAAAAGTTTTTCCCAACTGTTTTTTTTAAAATTTCGTCCCCTTTCAATAGTCGTTTCCAGTGACATCCCCACCACTTTTTTTTTGGTTTTTTACCCTAGAAATATACCAAATGACCTATTTCCCCAAAAAATTTGCCCAGGAATTAAATCTGGTCTCGTTTCAGAAACTCATGTAACTGTTTTTAAAAAATGAAACAACTTAAAAAACCCGACCATTTCCCCTTGAAAGCCAACTTCCCGACCGATTTTAAAACACCACCCAACTCACCAAACTTAGTTTTTTTTTTGCAAGAATTCAACGCTGATCAAGAATATGTATGGCGCTTGTAAAAATTCCACCCGTTCAAAAGTTATGAAAAACCTTTTTCTTTTAAAAATTGCCTTTTTCATTAGTCATTTTCATTGACCTGCCCACCACTATTTTTGTTACCCTAGAAATTCCCAAAGTGGCCCTTTTCCCCTGAAATTTGCCCAGAATCAAAATCGTCGTTTAGAAACTCATGTAACTTTTTTTTTAAAAATGAAACAACTTAAAAAAATCGACCAATTGGTTTAAAAGTTAACTTACTGCCCAAATTTTTAAAAACGGGTGTCATTAAAAAGGGGGAGCTCCCCCAAAAACCCAAAGACATTTAAAAAAATTCCCCCGCGATCATTAGAACTCGAGTTATTGCATTTTGGGGAATGCATTTCAGAAAGTATGAGAAAAAAAAAAAAAAAAAAGTAAACAAATTGAAATTGGGTAATATAATTTTAAAGCGTTCCTCCAAATGGGCTTATTTGCAACGCATTTCTCATTTCTGTGCGTTTGACTCATTTTTTTTTATTTCCCATTTTTCCCAACTTTGTTTTCCTTGCAAAGAATTCAACGCCGATCACGAATATGTATGGCGCTAGTCGAAATTCCAATTTGTTCAAAAGCTATGCGAACGTTTTTTAAATTGTCCCTTTTTTTCAATAGTCACTTTATTTATATGCCCACCATATTTTTGTTTTTCCCTTTGAAACTTTTCCAAAGTGACCCATTTCCCCAAACGAAATTTGACCAGGGAAACTAAATCTGGTTTCCGTTTCACGAAATCAGTAACTGTTTTAAAAAAAGAAACAACTTGAAAAAACCGACCTATTTGGCTTCAAAGTTAACTTACCGACCCATTTTAAAAAGCCTTCTGTCATTCGAACGGGCATTCGCCCCCAAACCAAAGAAACACTTAAAACATTACCCTGAGATCATTAAAACTCGAGTTATTGCACTTCGGTAATGCATTTCAATGATAAATAACAGAAAAACACCGAAAAAAAAAGTAAAAAAAATTTAATTGCGGTATAATCCTTTTTGAAGCGTTCGTCTTTCAAATGGAATTAATTGCAAAGGATTTCTCTTTAATTTGCGTTTGGGTCATTTTTTTGTCTTCCTCCAATTCTTTCCAAACTTAGTTTTTCTTGCATAGAATTCAACGCTGATCACGAATATGTATGGCGCTTGTCGAAATTTCATCTAGTTCAAAAGTTATGCCCAACTGTTTCTTTGAAATTCATCCCCTTTTTCAATAGTCTGTTTCAAAGACATGCCCACCACTATTTTTTTTAATTTACCCGAGAAACTTACCAAAGTGACCCATTTTACTCGACATTTGACCAGAAATCTAAATCTGGTCTCCGTTTCACGAAATTACTGTAACCTTTTTTTTAAAAATGAAACACCTTCTTGAAAAAACCGACCTATTTGGCTTGAAAGCCAACTTACCGACCGATTTTTAAACAAGGACAATTCTCACCAAACTTAGTTTTTCTTGCACAGAATTCAAGGCTGATCACGAATATGTACGGCGCTCTTCAAAATTTCACCAGTTTGAAGTTATTCCCAATTGTTTTTTTGAAATTCGTCCCGTCTGTAAGTTGGTTTGTGTGTCATGCCCAAGAAATTTAGTTTTTACCCTAGAAACTTACCAAAATGACCCATTTCATTCGAAATTCGACCAGGAATCTATATCTGGTCACCGTATCACTAAATTACTATAACTTTTTTTTAAAAATGATATACCTTCTTGAAAAAACCGATCTATTTGGCTTCAAAAACAACTTACCGACCGATTTTAAAACACCGGCCAATTCTCACCGAACTTAGTTTTTCTGAAGAATTCAACGCTGATCACGAATATGTACGGCGCTTGTCGAAATTCCACTTAGTTCAGAAGTTATGCTCAATTGTTTCTTTCGAAATTCGTTCCTTCTGTATAGTCTGTTTAAGTGTCATGCCCACAGTAATTTTGTTTTTTAAACCCTAAAACTTCCCAGAATGACCCATTTCACTCAAAATTTGACCAGGAATCTAATTTTGGTCTCTGTTTCATGAAACTCATGTAACTGTTTTTTAAAAATGAAACACTTTGAAAAAAACGACCTAATTGGCTTGAAAGTTAACTTACTGGCCGATTTTAAAAAACCGAGTGTCATTCGAATGAGAAGCCGCCCTCAAACCCAAAGACACTTAAAACATTACCCTGCGATTATTAGAATTATTGCACTTTGGTAATGCATTTCAAAACAAGAAAACACCGATAAAAAGTAAAAATTTAATTGCGGTATAACCTTTTGAAGCGTTCGTCTTTCAAATGGGATTAATTGCAACGGATTTCTTTTCGTGCGTTTGGTCATTTTTGGCTTCCTCCAACTTACCAAACTTAGTTTTTCTTGCACAGAATGCAACGCTGATCACGAATATGTATGGCGCTTGTCGAAATTCCAATTACTTCAAAAGTTATGCCCAACTGTTTCTTTGAAATTCATCCCCTCTTTCAATAGTCTGTTTCAAAGACATGCCCACCACTATTTTTTTTTTTTTACCCGAGAAACTTACCAAAGTGACCCATTTTACTCGACATTTGACCAGAAATCTAAATCTGGTCTCCGTTTCACGAAATTACTGTAACCTTTTTTAAAATTGAAACACCTTCTTGAAAAAACCGACCTATTTGACTTGAAAGCCAACTTACCGACCAAATTTATAAAAACCATAAATTATCACCAAACTTAGTTTTTCTTGCACAGAATTCAACGCTTATCACGAACATGTAGGGCACTTGTCAAAACTTCCAATTAGTTCAAAAGTTATGCCCAAATGTTTCTTTGAAATTCGTCTCCTCTTTCAATAGTCTGTTTGAGTGACATGCCCGCCAATATTTTTTTGTTTACCCTACAAACTTACCAAAATGACCCATTTCACTCGAAATTTGACCAGGATTCTAAATCTGATCTCCGTTTCACGAAACTAATGTAACTGTTTTTAAAAATGAAACAACTTGAAAAAATCGACCTATTTGGCTTCAAAGTTAACTTACCGAACGATTTTTAAACACCGGCTAATTCTCACCGAACTAAGTTTTTCTCACAAAGAATTCAACGCTGATCACGAATATGTACGGCGTTTGTCGAAATTCCAATTAGTTCAGAAGTTATTCCCAATTGTTTCTTTGAAATTCGTCCCCTCTGTATAGTTGGTTTCAGTATCATGCCCACAGCAATTTTGTTTTTTTTACCCTAGAGACTGACCAAAATGACCCATTTCATTCGAAATTTGACTAGTAATCTAAATCTGGTCTCCGTTTCACGAAATTACTATAACCTCTTTTTAAAAATGAAACACCTTCTTGAAAAAACCCACCTATTTGGCTTGAAAGCCAACTTACCGACCGATTTTTAAACACCGGCCAATTCTCACCGAACTTAGTTTTTCTTGCACAGAATTCAACGCTGATAACGAATATGTACGGTGCTTGTCGAAATTAAAATTAGTTCAGAAAAGATGCCCAATTGTTTCTTTGAAATTCGTCCCCTCTTTCAATTGTCTGTTTCAGTGACATGCCCGCCACTATTTTTTTGTTTACCCTACAAACTTACCAAAATGACCCATTTCACTCGAAATTTGACCAGGAATCTAAATCTGGTCTCCGTTTCACGAAACTCATGTAACTGTTTTTTAAAAATAAAACAACTTGAAAAAACCAACCTATTTGTCTTCAAAGTTAACTTACCGACCCATTTTAAAAAACCAGCCAATTCTCACCAAACTTACTTTTCTTTCATAGAATTCAACGCTGATCACGAATATGTACGGCGCTTGTCGAAATTCCAATTAGTTCAACAGTTATGCCCAACTGTTTCTTTGAAATTCATCCCCTTTTTCAATAGTCTGTTTCAAAGACATGCCCACCACTATTTTTTTTAATTTACCCGAGAAACTTACCAAAGTGACCCATTTTACTCGAAATTTGACCAGAAATCTAAATCTGGTCTCCGTTTCACGAAATTACTGTAACCTTTTTTTAAAATTGAAACACCTTCTTGAAAAAACCGACCTATTTCGCTTGAAAGCCAACTTACCGACCGATTTTTAATCACCGGACAATTCTCACCGAACTTAGTTTTTCTTGCACATAATTCAACGCTGATCACGAATATGTACGGCACTCTTCGAAATTCAAATTAGTTCAAAAGTTTTGCCCAACTGTGTCTTTGAAATTCATCCCCTCTTTCAATAGTCTGTTTCAAAGACATGCCCACCACTATTTTTTTTTACCCTAGAAGCTTACCAAAGTGGCCCATTTCACTCGAAATGTGACCAGGAATCTAAATCTGGTTGCCGTTTCACGAAACTCATGTAACTGTTTTTTAAAAATGAAACAACTTGACAAACCACCTTTTTGGGGAAAGTTAACTTACTGCCCAAATTTTAAAAAAACCGGGTCATTCAAAGGGGAGCCCCCCAAACCCAAAGACATTTAAAAAAATTCCCTTTTGCGATCATCAGAACTCGAGTTTTCACTTTGGGATCATTTCCATGACAATATCAGAAAAAAAAAAAAAAAAAATAAACAAATTGTAATTGGGAAATAAATATAAAAAGCGTTCCTCTTCAAATGGGCTTTTTTGCAACGCATTTCATTTTTTGGCTTTTGACTCTATTTTTGTATTCCCCCCAATTTTACCCAACTTTTTTCCGCAAAGAATTCAACGCCGATCACGAATATGTATCCTCTAGTAGAAATTCCATTTTTTCAAAAATTATGCCGAATTTTCTTTGAAATTCGTCCCCCCTTTCAATAGTCTGTTTCCCGTGACGCCCACCACTATTTTTTAACCCTAGAAACTTAACACAAAGGACCCATTTTCACTGAAATTTGACCAGAATCTAAATCTGGTCTCCTTTTCAAAGAAATTCCCGTAGCTTTTTTAAAGATGAAACCCTTCTTGAAAAACCGACCTATTTTTTCGAAACCAACTTTCCCCCCCGATTTTCCAAAAAACCGCCAATTTCAGCAAACTTAGTTTTACTTGCACAGAATTAAAGCTGATCACGAATATGTAGGGCTCTTGTCGATTTTCCCAATTAGTTCAAAAGTTTTTTTCCAACTGTTTTTTTTGAAATTGCCCCGTTTTTTAATAGTCTGTTTCAGTGACATCCCACCACTTTTTTTTTGGTTTTTTTCCCCAAACAAAAATGACCTATTTCACTCAAAATTTGACCAGGAATCTAAATCGGGTTTTTTTCCCGAAACTCATGTAACTGCTTTTAAAAATAAAACAACAAAAAAACCGACCATTTTCCCTTTTGAAAGCCAACTTACCGCCCGATTTTTAAAACCCAGCCAATTCTCAAAACTTAGGTTTTCTTGCAAGAATTCAACGCTGATAAAGAATATTATCCTTGTAAAAATTTCCCAATTGTTCAAAAGTTTAAAACCGTTTCTTTGAAATTCGTCGCCTTTTTTTCAATATCCCTTTTTTTTGACATGCCCCCCTTTTTTTTTTTTTTTTACCCTAGAAACGTACCAAAGTGCCTCATTTCCCCTGAAATTTGACCGGATTATAAATCTATTTTCCCGTTTGGGGAAACTCATGTAATTTTTTAAAATGAAACAATTTAAAAAAAAACCGACCTTTTTGGTTTAAAAAGTTAATTTACCGAACGATTTTAAAAACCGGGGTTCATTCAAGGGGGAGCCGCCCCAAAACCCCAAAAAGTATTTAAAAAACATTCCCGGATCATTAGAACTGGTTATTTCACTTTGTAATGCATTTCCCAAATATAAAAAAACTCCAAAAAGTAATAAAAAAATTGTAATTGGGTATTTTCCTTTTGAAGTTTTCCCTTTTTCAAATGGGTTTAAATTCGACGCATTTCATATTTTCCGTAAATTTTTTATTTTTGTCTTCCCCCAATTTTTTTTTAAACTTAGGTTTTTTTTTGCAAAAAACAACGCTGATCACGAATATATGGTCTTGTCGAAATTCCACTTTGTTAAAAAAGTTATCCCCAACGTTTTTTTGAAATTCCCCCTTTTCAAAGTTTGTTTCGGGCATCCCCCAATTTTTTTTTTTTACCCTAGACACTTACCAAAGTGACCCATTTCACTCTAAATTTGCCAGGAATCTAAATCTGGTCTCCGTTTCTCGAAATTCCTGTAACTTTTTTTTAAAAATGAAACAACTTCTTGAAAAAAACAACCTATTTGGCTTGAAAGCGAACTTACCGACTAATTTTAAAACAGCCAATTCTCACCAAACTTAGTTTTTCTTGCACAGAATTCAACGCTAATCACGAATATTTATAGCGCTTATCGAAATTTCCATTCGTTCAAAAGTTATGCCTAACTGTTTCTTTGAAATTCATCCCCTATTTCAATAGTCTGTTTCAAAGACATGCCCACCACTATTTTTTGTTTACCCTAGAAACTTACCAAAGTGACCCATTTTACTCGAAATTTGACCAGGAGTTTAAATGTGGTTTCCGTTTCGCGAAACTCATGTAACTGTTTTTAAAAGTGAAACAACTTCAAAAAACCGACCTATTTGGCTTGAAAGTTAACTTAAGGAGCGATTTTAAAAAACCGGGTGTCATTCGAACGGGGAGCCGCCCCGAAACCCAAAGATACTTAAAACATTACCCTGCGATCATTAGAAATCGAGTTATTGCATTTTGGTAATGCATTTCAATGACAAATATCAGAAAAACTCCGAAAAAGTAAGTAAACAAATTGTAATGGCGGTATTTTCCTATTTGAAGTGTTCCTCTTTCAAATGGGCTTAATTGCGACGCATTTCTATTTTCCGTGCGTTTGGGTCATTTTTTGTCTTCCTCCAATTCCATCAAACCTAGTTTTTCTTGCACAGAATTCCACGCTGATCACGAACATGTATGGCGCTTGTCGAAATTCCAATTAGTTCAAAAGTTATGCTCACTGTTTCTTTGAAATTTGTCCCCTCTTTCAATAGTCTGTTTCAGTGACATGCCCACCACTATTTTTTTTAACCTAGACACTTACCAAAGTGACCCGTTTCACTCGAAATTTGACCAGGAATTTTAATCTGGTCTCCGTTTCTCGAAATTCCTGTAAATGTTTTTAAAAATGGAACACCTTCTTGAAAAAATCGACCTATTTTCCTTAAAAGCCAACTTACCGACTGATTTTAAAAAACCAGCCAATTCTCACCAATTTTAGTTTTTCTTGGACAGAATTCAACGCTGATCAAGAATATGTATGGCCTAGTCGAAATTCAATTTGTTCAAAGTTATGTTGAACTGTTTTTTTGAAATTCGTCCCCCTTTTTAATAGTCTGTTTCAGTGACATGCCCACCACTATTTTTTAACCCTAGAAACTTAACACAAGTGACCCATTTCACCCCGAAATTTGACCAGGAATCTAAATCTGGTCTCCTTTTCTAGAAATTCTGTAGCTTTTTTAAAAATGAAACACATTCTTGAAAAACCACCTATTTGGTCTGAAAAACCAACTTCCCGACCGATTTTAAAAAGCCAGCCAATTCTCAGCAAACTTAGGTTTTCTTGCAAAGAATTCAACGCTGATCACGAATATGTATGGCGCTTGTCGATATTCCAATTAGTTCAAAAGTTATTCCCAACTGTTTCTTTGAAATTCGTCCCCTCTTTCAATAGTCTGTTTCAGTGACATGCCCACCACTATTTTTTTTTGGTTTTTACCCTAGAAACATACCAAAATGACCTATTTCACTCAAAATTTGACCAGGAATCTAAATCTGGTCTCGTTTTCACGAAACTCATGTAACTGCTTTTTAAAAATGAAACAACTTGAAAAAACCGACCAATTTGCCTTGAAAGCCAACTTACCGACCGATTATTAAACACCAGCCAATTCTCACCAAACTTAGGTTTTCTTGCACAGAATTCAACGCTGATCAAGAATATGTATGGCGCTTGTCAAAATTCCAATTCGTTCAAAAGTTATGCAAAACCGTTTCTTTGAAATTCGTCGTCTCTTTCAATACTCACTTTCTTTGACATGCCCACCAATTTTTTTTTGTTTACCCTAGAAACGTACCAAAGTGCCCCATTTCACTCGAAATTTGACCAGGATTATAAATCTGGTTTCCGTTTCGGGAAACTCATGTAACTGTTTTTTAAAAATGAAACAACTTAAAAAAACCGACCTATTTGGCTTGAAAGTTAACTTACCGAACGATTTTAAAAAACCGGGTGTCATTCGAACGGGGAGCCGCCCCGAAACCCAAAATACTTAAAACATTACCCTGCGATCATTAGAACTCGAGTTATTGCACTTTGGTATTTTTTCCATCCAAATATCAAAAAAACTCTAAAAGTAAAAACAAATTGAAATTGCGGTTTTTTCCCCTTTTTTAAAGTGTTCCCTTTTTAAAATGGGCAAGGGACGCATTTCTATTTTTTCCCTAAATTTTGGGTTTTTTTTTTGTCTTCCCCCAATTCCTTTAAACTTAGGTTTTCTTGAAAAATTCAACGCTGATCACAATATGTATGGCTCTTGTCGAAATTCACTTTTTGAAAATTTTGCCCAACGTTTCTTTGAAATTCCTCCCTTTTTCAATAGTTTGTTTCAGTGCCCCACCATTATTTTTTACCCTGCACTTCCCAAAAGTGACCCATTTCACTCTAAATTTCCCGGGGAATCTAAATCTGGCCCGTTTCTCAAATTTCCCCAACTTTTTTTTAAAAAAATAAACCTTCTTAAAAAAAACAACCTTTTTGGCTTGAAAGCAACTTACCGACTGTTTTTAAAAAACCGGGAATTCTCAAAACTTTTTTTTCTTGCACAGAATTAAACGCTAATCACAATTTTTATAGCGCTTATCAAAATTTTCCCATTCGTTCAAAAGTTATGCCAACTTTTTCGAAATTCATCCCTTTTCAATAGTTTTTTAAAAAACATCCCCCATTTTTTTGTTTCCCCTAAAACTTACCAAAGTGCCCCATTTTATTTTGAAGGGGTTTTTAAATGGGGTTTTCCCGTTTCGCGAAACTCATGAATTTTTTTAAAAGTGAAAAAAATTAAAAAACCGACCTATTTGGCAAAATTTAAACAAGGAGCGATTTTAAAAAAACCGGGGTGTCATTCGAACGGGAGCCCCCCCAAAACCCCAAAAGATACTTAAAACATTACCCTGCGTCATTAAAATCAGTTTTGCATTTTGGTAATGCATTTCAAAAAAATATCGAAAAACTCCGAAAAAAAAAGTAAACAAATTGTTGGGGTATTTTCCTTTTTGGGGAAGTTTTCCCTTTTCAAATGGGTTTAATTCGACGCATTTCCCTGTTTTTTTGGGATCTTTTTTTTTGTCTTCCCCCAATTCCATCAAACCTAGTTTTCTTGCACAAAATTTCCCCGCTGATCAGGGGCATGTGGCCTTGCAAATTAATTAGTTCAAAGTTATGCTCACGTTTCGTTTGTCCCCTCTTTCAAAATCTGTTTCAGTGACATCCCACCACTTTTTTTTTAACCAGACACTTCCCAAAAAGTGCCCCTTTTCACTGGTTTGACCAGGAATCTCAATCTGGTCTCCGTTTT
Organism: Trichonephila inaurata madagascariensis; assembly: GCA_019973955.1. Taxonomy (NCBI): domain Eukaryota; kingdom Metazoa; phylum Arthropoda; class Arachnida; order Araneae; family Nephilidae; genus Trichonephila; species Trichonephila inaurata. Next base: position 88,563 of record BMAV01003931.1, read on the forward strand.
CGAAATTCCTGTAAATGTTTTAAAAATGGAACACCTTCGAAAAAATCGACCATTTTCCGCCAACTTACCACTGATTTTAAAAAAACCCGCCAAAATTACCAATTTTAGTTTTTTTTGCACAAAATTAACCTGATCAAGAATATTATGGGGCCTTTTCAAAACCCCCGTTCAAAAGTTATGCAAAACCGTTTCTTTTTAAATTTGCGTTTCTCTTTCAATACTCACTTTCTTTGACATGCCCACCAATATTTTTTTGTTTACCCAGAAACTTTCAAAGTGCCCCATTTCATCGAAATTTGACCAGGATTATAAATCTGGTTTCCCTTTTCGGGGGAAAATCGTAACTGTTTTTTAAAAAAGAAACAACAAAAACCGACCTATTTGGCGAAAGTTAACTTACCGGGAAAGATTTTAAAAAAACCGGGTTCATTCGAACGGAGCCGCCCCCAAACCCCAAAGATACTTAAAAAAACCCTGCGATCATTAGAACTCGGGGTTTTCCTTTGGAAATGCTTTTCCACCCAAATATCGAAAAACTCAAAAAATAATAAAAAATTTTAATTGCGGTTTTTCCCCTTTGAAGCGTTCCTTTTTCAAATGGGTTAAAATTGCGACGCATTTCTTTTTTTCGTAAGTTTTCATTTTTTTTGTTTCCTCCAATTCCATCAAACCTAGTTTTTTCTTGGAATTCCCCCCTGATCCGAACATGTATGGCGCTTGTGGGGAAATTTCCCAATTAGTTAAAAAGTTATGCTCTTTTCTTTTGAAATTTGCCCCTTTTTCAATAGTAAAACCCATTGATACCCACCATTTTTTATTTACCTAAAAATTTCCAAAGTGACCCATTTCAATGTTTGCCAGGAATTTAAATCTGGTTTCCTTTTCCCAAAAAACTCATAACTTTTTTTAAAAATGAAAAAACAAAACCCGACCTTTTGGCTTAAAGTTAACTTGCCCCTTTTTAAAAAACCTTTTCATTCAACGGGCATTCGCCCCAAACCCAAAAAAACCCCCAAAAACATTACCCGAGATCATTAAAACTGGGGTTATTGCATTTGGAAATGCATTTCTATGATAAATAACAAAAAAACACCAAAAAAAAAGAAAAAATTGAAATTGGGTATTATCCCTTTGAAGCGTTTTTTTCAAAGGGGTTTAATTGCGACGCTTTCTTTTCCCAAGTTTGGTATTTTTTTTGTCTTCCCCAATTCCATCAAATTTTATTTCTGGAACTCAACGCTGATCACGAATATTATGGCGCTTGTAAAAATTTGTTCAAAGTTATGCCCCTGTTTCTTTGAAATTCGCCCCCTTTTTCAATAGTCTGTTTCGGTGACATCCCACCTTTTTTATTTTGTTTACCGTAAAACTTACCAAAGTGCCCCTTTTTTAAAAATTTGACGAAATCAAATTTCTCCGTTTCCCAAAAATTACTAAAACCCTTTTTTTTAAAATGAAACACCCTTGAAAAAACCGACCTATTTGGCGAAAAAACTTACCGACCGTTTTTTTAAACACCACTCCCAAACTTTTTTCTCCCGAACAACGTGATACGAATAGTACGGCGCTTGCGAAATTCCCGTTCAGAAGTTAGAAAATGTTTCTTTCAAATTCGTTCCTTTTATAGTTTTTTTAAGTGTCATGCCCCGTAATTTTTTTTTTTAACCCTAGAAACTTCCCAGAATGACCCATTTCCCAAAATTTGAAGGGGGAATCAATTTTGGTCTCTTTTTCATGAAACTCATGAAATTTTTTAAAAAATGAAACACTTTGAAAAACCGACCAATTGGCTTGAAATTTAACTTACTGGCCGTTTTTAAAAAACAGTGTCATTCGAATGAGAACCCGCCCCCAAAAGACATTTAAAAACTTCCCTGCGATTATTAGAACTCAGTTATTGCCTTTGTAATGCATTTTTAAGACAAAAAAAACCGATAAAAAAAAAAATTTTGCGGTATAACCTTTTGAAGCGTTCGTCTTTCAAATGAAATTAATTCCGGTTTCCCTTTTTTCCCTGCGTTTGGGGCATTTTTTTGGGTTCCTCCCAATTTTTCCCAAAATTAGTTTTCTTTTACAGAATGCAACGCTGATCACGAATATGTAGGGGCTTTCGAAATTCAATTTCTTCAAAAATTATGCCCAACTGTTTCTTTGAAATTCATCCCCCCTTTCAATAGTCTGTTTAAAGACATGCTCCCACTATTTTTTAATTTCCCGGGAAAATTACCAAAGTGACCCATTTTTTCGACGCCAGAAATCTAAATCTGGTCTCCGTTTTCCGAAATTTCGTAACCTTTTTTAAAAATTGAAAACCCTTAAAAACCGATTTGCGAAACCAACTTTCAAACCAAATTTATAAAAACCATAAATTATCCCAAACCCTTTTTTTTTTGCACAGAATTCAACGCTTATCGGAACATGTAGGACTTGTCAAAAATCCAATTAGTTCAAAAGTTATGCCCAAAAGTTTCTTTGAAATTGCCCCTCTTTCAATATCTGTTTCAGTGACATGCCCGCCAATATTTTTTTTTTACCCTAAAAAATTTCCAAAAAATTTCACCGAGGGGCCCGGATTCTAAATCGATCTCCGTTTCACGAAACTAAAAACTGTGTTTTAAAAAAGAAACAACTTGAAAAAAAACGACCCTTTTGGCTTCAAAGTTAACACCGACCGATTTTTAAAACCGGCTAATTCTCAACGAACTAAAATTTTTTGCAAAGAATTCAACGTGATCACGAATATGTACGGCGTTTGTCGAAATTCCAATTGTTGAAATTATTCCCAAGTTTCGAAATTCGTCCCTCTGTAAGTTGGTTTCAGTATCTGCCCAAAAAATTTTGTTTTACCCCGAAACTGACCAAAATGCCCATTTCTTGAAATTTGACTAGGAATCTAAATCTGGCTTTTTCAGAAATTACTATAACCTCTTTAAAAATAAACACCCTTTTTGAAAAAACCCCCACCTATTTGGCTTGAAAGCCAACTTCCCGCCGTTTTTTAAAAAAACGGCCAATTCTCACCAATTTGTTTTCTTGCACAAATTCAACGCTGATAACGAATATGTACGGTGCTTGCTGAAATTCAATTTAGTTCAGAAAGATCCCCAAATTGTTTTTTTGAAATTGTCCCTCTTTCAATAGTCTGTTTCAGTGACATCCCCCCCTTTTTTTTAGTTTACCCTAAAAACCCCCAAAATGCCCATTTCACCAACCAGGAATCTAAATCGGTTCCTTTTCCGCTCATGAAACTTTTTTTAAAAAATGAAACAACAAAAAAACCGACCTTTTGCTTCAAAGTTAACACCGCCTTTTTAAAAAAACCAGCCAATTCTCACCAAACACTTTTCTTTCAAAAATTCAACGCTGATCACGAATATGTACGGCGCTTGTCAAAATTTCCCAATTAGTTCAAAATTTTTTAACGTTTCTTTAAATTCATCCTTTTCAATAGTTGTTTCAAAAGACATGCCCCCCCTATTTTTTTTTACCGAAACTTACCAAAGTGACCCATTTTACTCAAAATTTGACCAGAAATCTTTGGTCCCGTTTCCAAATTACTGAAACCCTTTTTTTAAAAATAAAACACCTCGAAAAACCGACCTATTTGCCTTGAAACCAACCCCGACCATTTTAAAACACCACCCTTCTCACCAACAGGTTTTCTGCACAGAATTCAACGCTGATCACGAATATGTACGGCGCCTTCAAAATTTCCCAATTAGTTCAAAGTTTTCCCCCAATTGCTTTGAAATTCGTCCCTCTGTAAGTTGGTTTCAGTGTCATGCCCACAGCAATTTTTTTTTTTTCCCAAAAACTTACCAAAATGACCCATTTATTCCAAATTCGCCCGGGAAATCTAAATCTGGTCTATCACTAAATTACTATAATTTTTTTTTAAAAATGATATACCTTCTTGAAAAACCGATTTTTTGGTTTCCCCTTTACCGACCGATTTTAAAACACCGGCCAATTCTCACCGAACTTATTTTTTTCTTGCACAGTCCGCGATCACGAATATGTCGGCGCTTGTCAAATTCCCTTTTAGTTCAGAAGTTATGTCAATTGTTTCTTTGAAATTGTTCCTTCTGTATAGTCGTTTAAGTTGTCATACAGAAATTTTTTTTCCCCCGAAACTTCCCAGAATGACCCATTTCACCTTTGACCAGGAATCAAATTTTTTGGTCTCTGTTTATGAAATCTTTAACTGTTTTTAAAAATAAACATTTTAAAAAAAACTGACCTAATTGGTTGAAAGTTAACTTACTGGCCGATTTTAAAAAACCCAGTGTCATTCGACTGAAAGCCGCCCTAAACCCAAAGACACTTAAAAAATTCCCCTGCGTTTATTAGAACTCGGTTTACTTTGGTAAAGTTTTTAAGACAAAAAAAACCCGATAAAAAGTAAAAAAATTTTTTGGGGGATAATCCTTTTTGGAAGCGTTCGTCTTTCAAATGGGTTTTAAATTTCAAAAGGGGTTTTTGTTTAATTTGCGTTTGGGTCATTTTTTTTTTTTTCCTCCAATTCTTCAAACTTAGTTTTCTTGCCCGAATTCAACCTGATCACGAAATGTATGGCGCGTGGAAATTTTATTTGTTCAAAAAATGCCCAACTGTTTCTTTGAAATTCATCCCGTCTTTCAATATCTGTTTTTTAAAAACATCCCCCCCTTTTTTTATTTTACCGGGAAAATTACCAAAAGACCCATTTTTCATTCGAAATTTGAAGGAATCTAAATCTAGTCTCCGTTTTTCGAAATTACTATAACCGTTTTTTTAAAAAAAAACCCTTCGAAAAAACCCTTTTGTTGAAAAATTACCGACCGATTTAAAACACCGGCCAATTCTCACCAACAGTTTTCTTCCACAGAATTCAACGTTGTACGAATATGTCGGCGTTTGAAATTCAATTAGTTCAGAAACTTGCCCAATTGTTTCTTTGAAAATTTGTCCCCCCCAGTATAGTTTGTTTCGTGTCATGCCCACAGCAATTCTGTTTTTTTTCTAGAAACTTACCAAAGTGAC
>BMAV01003932.1:0-58924 GCA_019973955.1 Trichonephila inaurata madagascariensis
CAGATGTCTTAGAATGTTTTTACAACAAATGACACAGGAAGTTTAGTTTCTCTTGTTCCATTCAAGGAAATATTTAACGAAACATTTCAACGTATCTTGTCCTTTTGTCACACTTCGAAATTCTTCTAGACTTTTAGGCGGGAAAATGAAATAAATGTGCTGGATTGACCTGAGTTCAACACAACTAAATCCTATTGAGAACTGTTGGCATATTCTCAAGAATCATTTAGCTAAGATTAATTGCACGACAACAGAACAGAGATGATAAAAAGTGATATACAAGTGTAGTTACACGATGATCAAATCAACATTTGCCCTACACAAGAGGAATCAATGCTGAGACATTGATTCCGCTAAAAAAAGGTCATTCCTGCTAAATGAAGACATACTTTGTACTAATATAGAGATTTTTCAATCTACTTGAAATGATTAAAAGCTAAAGTTTTTGAAAAAATAATTGTTTTTTCTTTTCGTTAGTTCCCAATTAATTCAAACAGTACAGTTCTTTGACCATTTTTAAATCACATAATATAATTTGCAAGTCTAGGACAGTCTCATTTCACGTTAAATTTACAAGCCTCCATGCTATAGAAATGTATGTTAGAAACAATCTAATTAAATGTTTATGCCTGTGTTTAAAGTATTCGACTACGTTCGGAACCATGATTTTAAAAAAGCACATAAATGTATAATTTTCATGATATTTAGTGTCACTTAGATTAGAATACATGTATAAAATTATTTTAAGGCCATTATGACAAAAAAAATTTATTTAAGTGCAATAGTTTGGCAAAAAATTAACTTAGAATAACCTTTTTTCCAAATGTGCTCCTTATTTAAAAAAAGGGTTCTAATGTATTAATATTTTGCCTGTATATAGCTCAGACCTCTTTTCAGAGGCTCAACTATGTTTTTTAAAATTCACAGTATTTTAAAGGTTAAAAACCATTTGAAATAATTTCGCTATTTTCTTAAAATTTCTCCTTCTGTTTTCGTAAAACATAAATAAACCAATTTCCCAAGTTATGCGTTTCAAAAATTCTAGTTGAACCTCTTGTACAGAGATCGAGCTATATACAGGCAAAAAAATTAATACAATAGTCATTTTTTTCAAAAGAAAAACATTTAAAAAGGTTTTTCTAAATTAATTTTTGTCCCAAAATATTTACTTAATTAATTTTAAGTAAAAATATTCTTAACCTAATTTTATATACATTGTCTAATCTAAGTTATGCTAAATATCATAAATATTATCCATTTACACGCTTTTGCAAAATCACGGTTCCGAACGTAGTCGGATACCTTAAGGTTTATCTAAAATTCCGCACATTTACAAACATGTAAAGTTACGAAAATAAATATATTTATGTATAAATTATTTAGGATATTTTAATATCTTTATACAGAGTTTCTTCAGAATCATATAGAAATTCTTAAAATTGTTGCTGTAATTACAGAAAAATCCGGAGTATAACGCGCACTTTGAACACAAAAAATAAAATCGAAATTTACGGGTGCGCATTATACGCCGGGTATTAAAATGAGAGCTTTAAAAAAATAAAAGAGATGAGCATAGAAAAAATTATACTTCTATAAACATCGAAAAACTGTTTATTTTTTAAAAAATGACATTCTTAATGAACTTAAAGGTTGTAGTGCTAATAGTATACTATTTTTGCAAAGGCTTAGGAAAATACCTCGAGTAAATCGTTTTAAAACATAACAGCATTGCATACGTATATTTCAGATTTTTTCGTAAAAAAAGGGGTACGCGTTATACGGTGAATAAACCAAAAAATTAAAAATTGCAACTTGAAAGTATAAGTGCGCATTATACGGCGGATTTTACGGTTTTTTTTTATTCCACACGCTATTAAAAACTCATATAATAAGCTTCCCAATATAAATAGTTTCAAATATGTTTTAAATGTGGATGACTTAGGGTGGCGAACCTTTATGTATCAACGTGTTATTTTTTTTCTAAAGAAATGCTGAATGAGGTATACACTTGCCGTCAAATAATTTGACGTGGGATTATTGGGAAAAGAATAAAACTAAATACTAACAACATAAAACTTTTTATTTACTACAGAAAAATACATTTTGTATTTTATAGTAGTAAATGTTTAATTAAACGTGTAATTCAAATTATAGTGAATATATTCAATTATAGTTCGATTATTAGTGTGATTTCCGCCGTTACAGATTAAATGACAAAAAAATGATATTAGGATTGGGTAAGATGTTTAGCAGAATATATGCTGAATTGGAGTCATCTGCTAAATGGTTTCTAAGCAAGTCTTTAGTGTTATTCATCTTCGGAATATAATGACTCTTAAGCATAGGCCGATGATAATATGGTTAAAATAGCATGAGCCTGCTTTTTCAAACAGTTAAGCGTATCTGGTATCGAATTTAATAATTCCAAAATTTCGTTACTGGCATTTTTACTTATATTGCTTGTTAATCTTTCTGTTTCAATCAATTCTAACTTTGTCCTTGTTTCAGTAAATTTTTTGAATCCGTATTGAACTAGACTCGAAATCATTAAATTGCACTTTAAATTTTACAATTCCTAACGCCGAATTGGAGCAAGTTCAGTTTATCAAATGATGTCACATCAGGGTACAAAATAACCTTGAGCTTTTTCTGATAATTCTTTGAACTGAGAAAATCTCACTCGAAATTCCTTGATTGAAGAAACAATCGCGGTTGATAGTTTTGATTCGTGGCATGCCCAAAATAGTATGCCATTGGCCATCAATGGCACGCGTGCCAATGGTTCGCCATCCTTGATATAAGAAATTAAATATATTTTTTCTCAAAAAAGACTTTATAAGTTGCTATAGATGAAAAAAACCCTCCTTTTTTATTTTCTTCAGATATTTTGGTGTCATTTTTCATGAAGAATTCTTAAAGAGTAAAGCCTGGTATCGAGGGAAATATATGGAAAGAAAACGTTTTAGAGAACTTTGCAGTTAGTTGTCGAGGTGACGCTTAAAGTATTTCCTTCACATGTTATGTTCAACTTAAAAAAAAAATGTTTTCAAGAGCATGAATTTGAGAATCTCCTGTCATCTCTGCCTTACTGGATTGAAATAACGCGTAGAAGTTAGAAAAAACTTCAGAACAGATTCTTACTCTTTTTGAGACTTGTAAAACCAACTTGTAAAGGAGTGGTATATAAAATATTTTGTTTTATTTAATATGTACTTTATTTTATAAGACATCTATGCCGATTTACGATACATTTAATAATGCTTTCTACGTTTCATAATTCCAAAAATGAATTTATTTACGAATTTTATTTATTTATCCACTGTAATTTTATTTCAAAATATTTTTGAATTAAGGATACTTAACTTGAGATATTGAGTGTTTTTAAGATACACATTTTAAAAATTAAGAATTATCTTTGAATTTTATTATTTCCTGTATTTATTTTTTTAAAAATTCCAAAACCCTTGGATTTTTTTTAATTTTTTAAAATTATTATTACTTTTTTTTTTACTTATTTATTCATTTATGAGAAAAAATGTCTGTATTGTAAATAGAAAATTGCTATTCTACTGCTCGTAAATAAAATATTTACTTTGTTATGGCAATTTCGGTGATTTTTTTAAAATACAATTCAAATAACGACAAATGGCTTCATTAAAGTAATTTAGAGTAAAGTACAGAGAAGTAAGTTGACATATCTTGTCCCTTAATATTTATTCAAAATAGAATAATTTGCTAAGATTGATAAGTCTTAACACCATAAATCCTAACTACCTCTTAACATTTATATAAAAAAAAAGGGTTTGCTTTCATTTTATTCAAGCATCAATTTCAAAAAGTAAAATTTTTGATTCTATTTTCATTTATCCTTCTTTACATTTCGAATTAACGGTTTTTAAATAATATTCTGTATTGTTTTGTATAAATTTTATTGTACCTATCTTCTGCTTTCATTTTTAACAACTAATTAATCAGCATTGTCTGGCATTTTTATGTCAGAATTCGAAGGCCACATATAAATTTTGTATTAAATTATCCGGCGCCCATCCGGTATGGTGGTTAGCGACGCTGACTGTCATGCTGTAGGACCTGGTTTCAAATCCCGGAGAACACATGGATGTTTGTAAATGTTTAGTGCCTTAACGTCATGGGGTACACTAAATTTCCATCGAACCGCAAGCTGTTGGCCCTTGATCCTTCAGGGTGTTCTCTTTCTAAATTGGAGAGGAACCAAACTAAATCTTACTGTCACGTGTATGATATACAAGGGGCTGCGGCCATCGACATGCGTACATCTAGAAGTCCAATCTGTCTCAGGCTCTGGAAACTTCTATTCCGGAAGCACAAAACAACATTGAAAACATATGAACATAGAATCCAAAAAATGTTTCTTGCACATCTAATTCTCTGGTACATACGTATTATACAGTCGACCCCAATTTTCCCGAATGCTATCACCGCATGCGTGAATCAGATTATTGTGATTGTTCATGTTTCCCATTATTGGCAATGTATCGCGGCTTTGGCCAAAATTTTTCTCTTTTCGATGAATTGCCTTACGCGATACAATACTAAATTAATCATATTCCCTTTATTAAAATAAAATTTTAAAAAAAGAAAGGAAGAACATATTTTATTTTGTTCTTAATGAAATTATTTGTTCAGTTATAAAAATGATATATTTGATAAGAATTCTCAGAATCCTATAATAGTAAAATTAATTCTAAACACACATACCATTAAATCCGATGTTATTTTCAGAATTTTATTATATTTTTTTCGAAATTTCTAAATAACTACAATTCATTTGGTTCACGAAGTTTAAAAATTATAACTATTGCATAGCATCTCTCTATTACATATAAATAAATTTGTGCGTGTAAAAGGTTTTCTAAAAAAAACAAAACAAGTAATATAAAAAAAAATTAAGTCAATTCCTACTTAGATCAACAAAGAAAAATTTTATTTTAGCTTATTCTTATTAACTAGGTACAATTAATATAAATATGTATGTACATAGGATAGAATCACAACATTAAGTGGTAATTGATTTTTATTAATTATCATTAAAATATCGTATTGTCATCCAAATTAATCATGTGTATAAATTTCAGTTCAACTGAATGCTTTGAAATGTGAGAAAAAAACCTTTTCAAGTTTTGACAAAAGTCGCCAAAAGGGTCGCCAAAAATGATGCCAACGTGGTTGTATTTGTAATTCTTTAAATAATTAGTTTTAATCAATTAATGTTTATTAATTATTATTATATTATTGTATTGTCATCCAAAATAATCCTGTGTATAAAATTTCAGCTCAATTGAGAGCTTTAGAATGTATTTTATTAACGATTTAAAATTCCACCAAGATAAATATATAAATAAATATATATAGAGATTGTGAGCTAATAGAAGGAATTGAAAAAATAAGCACATGCATACTAATTTTTTTTAAACAAATGGTCAGTAACATTTTTAATAACAAGACAGTATTGTAACTATCATATTTAATGATGTTATAGCATTTCAATGCGCATTATATTTGAAATAAGTTAAATTAAATGCAAAATATCCGTAGTTTTACCTGTATAAGTCTTGGTACTTGAAAATAAATTTAAAAACAAATGAAAGAGAAATATGTTTTTCTTGATGGAATTCAGAGGGGTAGCTACCACCGTATCAGCCGTATCAATGATACGGGCCCCGAAACACCAAGGACCCCATTATACGTAAGAAAAACAATCGTAATATCTTAAAGGGCTCCAAAAAAGGGCGTCCAAGAAAGTTTGATACAGGTCCTATTCAGGTCTCACTATGCCAATGTGATGGAATTTCAACTTACTTTACCGAAAGAATTACGACTTATTCGAACCTAAGTCTCATCGTTCTAATCCATACCCCAAATTCCCAACACGTTTTTGTGAAAAAAATAAAAAAGGGTTTAAAATAGTTTATTAATATCCAATACTTTCAAAATAAAAAAAAATTAAAGGGAGATCTAATAAGAAATGAATATAATTAATGTATTTAATTAATATCACAAAAGCTTTTAAATTCTTACATGAACCTGTAACAACTACTCTAACCGCAGCAACTATTCCCATTCAAGAAGTTTTTTCGCCTTCGACTCTAAGCGATTTTCAATACCATTAACACTGGGAAAAAAGTGCGGCTTAGATTCAACGAAATACGGTACTTTTTATAATATTTGGTGTAAGATTTGAAAAAAAAGCTATTAACCATTACGAATCATAAAAAAAAATTAAATAAAAATTAGTAATACAAATAATAATTATAATTTCATGAAAAATTCAAGAAGAAGAATATTTTTGAATTCGATTTTTTGAATACTTTGAATATATATTACATACATTTTCAAATATCCAGAATTCAAAAAAAAAAATTAAAATTTGAGTAATAGTTTATTTGCTCTTTTCTCTTATTCATTACTGTACAAAGTAATAAAATGATATTATTACTTCTCTTTTGACGGGTTATTGTTTTAAATTTCTAATAAAAAAAAAAAATTCATGAATGAAATATTCTGAAATACATCTAAAATTTGAAAACACATATTTTTAGTAGAAAGAAAGCGTTTGTCAATTGTCGAAATAGGAAATACGAAAGTAAATATATTTGATTATATCAAATATTCTGAGTATACATTTTGCATAACGGAATGCCTACACTTGGCATATTGTCTCAGAGGGACAGCAACCGTGAAGTGCTTACAATTCCGGAAGATGTTCCATTTTTCTTCTTTATTTCTGAATATATCGTTTTGGAGTGGAAGTACTATACAATTGTTCAGAATAGTTGGTAATGTATTCTTAGGTTCAGAAAGAAAATTCGTATTTCTCTGTTGGTCGAATATTTGATTTTCCAGAAAATTCCTAGGTAAACTGAAACTCTTATATTCTGTTAAAGCAATTGAAAATCTTGAATAAAACAAATATTTGAGTTTTGGTAAGCCATTCTATGATTGATAAAAGTAGTATCTATGTGGAAATTGTGATAACAATTTTCTTTTGTCAAGTTTCAATGAGAACCTTGGAATTTAAGAAACGGAAGTGCATTACTTTTTTTTTCATATTTTAATTTCGTTCGTAGAAGCTCTAGGGAATAAAAATTGAATGATTGCAAACGTTACTAAAATGATTGTAACTTAGAATGAATCAGTTTGACCGTGAATAAATATCACAAGTTGAAGTGCGTCTCAAATATCTGCCCTTTCATAGTGTCAAAGTTTATGTATTGAAATTTGTTTAACATGAAACTGAGGGGACTAAAATATTTTTTTGTGTGAAAGGATTTTGCAAAAAAATTACATTTTCAATAAAAATAAAATTATTAGAGTACTTTTTTTACATAGATATATATATATGTACGTATTTAAAAAATCAATGAAACAAAAAAACATATATAACAACTGAATGAATTATAATACAGGATATTTATTGAGTTTTTGGAATGTAATCTGATTTTTTTTATTTGCATCGTCTTTTCTAGCATCAACTGTCAACCAATTTTTCGATGTCGTCCCTTTTGTTATTCCTTTCACCATTGAAATATGCATCTCAATAACTGCGCATACTTTTCATGATATTCCTTACTTGGGATAACGTGGGAACAAAAGCTGCAGTATTCATTTCATTTTCGTCGTCAGAATCTGCATCAATGATATTTTTTTTAGCAATGACCAAACTCTAAAATGTCTTTGTGTTCCCTAATTGGAAATGAACACATATTATCATTATCGACTGCAACGAAATCTTTCGAAGATACTGTAGGACAGTCCTATAATACAGAAACTTTCATTGTCTAGAAAGGAAATCTTTTCATGTTAATGGATTTTTGCTTCATGTTGGGAGAAATAAAATGTATGAAAATACATAGTAGTTTGTCGGAACTGTTGTATTATTTCGTGTAAAATGATTATTCGTCTTAAGCATTTTCGCGTTAAACGTATTTCACTGTATTTTGAAATGGTTAATTCTTACAAAGTTACTACTATTTTATTTGAATTACCATTAATGAGAAGGAATAAGAGTTTGGAGTGAACGACTGGTTCTTGTGCTTTTAAGGTATCTGACTACTTGTGATTTTTTTTTAAATACAGAAAGGGAGATTTTTTTTCGTAATTTTTAGATTTATTTAGTATATTTTAAGAACAAGTAATATAAAAAAAATTAATCAATTCCTACTTTGAATGGATGAATAGAAAGTATTTTATTAACAATTGAAAATTTGAACAAGATATATCCTAATATATATTATAAACTCGAAAGTTTGTGAGGATGTTTTCTTTTCCCCAAAAAAAACTGAATGGATTTTAATAAACTTTACAGTATTATTTTTATACATTGGGAAAAACACATAGGCTATAATTTATAAAGAATTTTTTGGTGTCCAAAATATAAAATTTGTCGAAGTGGAAAAAAATTCTACCATCTTCAAGCGATTCTGGGTTGGCTGCAAAAAAAACCCCGACAACATATATCTATCTTTATTTGTGAAGAAACACTTTTGTTTTTACTACCAATTTCCTTCTAATTTATTCCTGTAATCAGCGTAATTCCTAATTTTTTTTTATTTCAGAAAAAAAAAAGTTTTGAAGGGAGGTTGTTTAAATCTCTTTATTTGAATATTTTTTATGATTTTATTATGCATATTTTAGTAAAAAATTAATTTTTTTTAAAATAAAACTTTTATCCTTTTTAAAAACAAAAACTTACTCTTTCACAAAACATTATTTGGACAAATTTTCAAAATTTTTTTTGGGTTACAGTTAATTGGGGGCTAAAATTTTTAAATTGAATGGGGGTATTGATTTTAAGTAAAAAAATAATTAGAATTTTACTGTACTGTTTTTTTTGAGTAGTGAGTGAATAAACGTCACACAGTTCAGCTACACAAAGGGCTTTTGGAGGGACCACGAAATTTTTTAAACCCAGGTCAAGTGCCGGGCACACCTGAGCTGGCACCCCTTCCCCTAACTACCACACCACCCCCAAACTCTTAGCTTCTCCAATACTTAGCAAAAAACTTTGAAATCCCCTTCAAAATATATGGCAGCAGGGATTATATGATGGTATTTTTGGGGGAAAGGGGAATAGTTTTTTAGCGATTTGTCTTATGTTTTTTTATGTTAATGAAAACCCAGAAAAAGATTTGACTATTTGTATTAAGTGAACGGTGGCTGTTTTTTTACGTGGAATTCTTTAATTAATTTATTAGCTCTAACGGTTAAATTTCCCAAAATGGATTTTTGTTTATGTATATCCCTTTAATTTTCAATGTTGTGATCCAAAAAAAAAAAAATTGCATGAAAAAACTGCAGTAAATCATAAGCGGGGATAAAACTGAACTATCCCCCTCTACACGGCGGGGCTTACAAAACTCTAATAAAGCTAGAGTTATGAAAGTAGCTAGACATTTGCCAACTTGACTCTACCGTCAACATTTCGCTATTTTTTTTTCCCTTTTTTTGTGTGTGTGTGTGTGAATCGCCCTTATAATTTAAGAAACGGTGTTGCTTCCAAATATTAAAATTTTTTAAAAAAAAATAAATACAACAAAAAAAGTAAAATTAATGTATTACCCCTTCAGATGAAAAATTATTTTACACTTTTTTTAAACTTTTCATTACAAAAAAACTTTTAACAATGTGTTTATTTTTTTGCTGAGAGAGATCAGTTTAGGTGGGTTTTTTTAAAAATGGACCCTCAGGGGGGTTAAAAAATAAAAAAAATCCTTTTTATCAGCTATTAGATCCACAGACAAAAATTTAACAAAGGTTTTTTTTTTCTTTTTGTTCAGTTAAAGGTTGAAAAAAAGCTTTTTTTTTTTTTTTTTTTTTGTTAAATTTGCAATTCACGTAAAATTAACTCATTAAAAACTTCTTTATCCTTCAATCTGTGTTTTTTTAATTTTTTCCCATTTCCCCCGGCGAATAACGGGTATCCCCACCCTAGTATATATATATATATAGGGAGAGAGTGAATTAATAGTATATAGAAATTAAAAAAAACACGATTTGTCTGCCTGGTTGTAACAATGCACACCGGGTTTTTGATTTTAAAAAACCGGTTTCGATCCAAATTTTGTCATCTTTTTTTAAACAGCTACATTGATACAACAATGGAGACGAATCTAAGTTGGCGTCAAAAACCCCTGAAATTTAAATTTTTAATTAAATTTAATTAATTATTTAATATTTAAAATATATTAGAATCAAGGGTAAAACCAGCAAGTTAAAAAAAATATATTTGAACTTGAGGATGAATAAAAAATTTTTATTAACGATTAAAAAATTTGAACAAGATAAATATATATATGAAATTTTGGGAATCGACTTTGCCCACCCAACACTGTTTGCGCAAGCACAACAGCGCTCCGGGGTTTTGCGCATGCCCAGAAACCGATGTAATGTAAAAAAGAAGAAAAAAACCCATACCAGTCCACTGGGAAACCCGTGTTGTAAATTGGGAGTCATGGTTGAGCTTTCGACGGGTGAGTAAACATTGGTCCGTCGACCCGGGGAAAAGAACTGAGTGTGGTGATTGTGAAAAATTGTGTCTGTATCCCAAAAAAGTGAAATTGTGTTTCTTCGGAGAAAGTTATTTAAAAAGAAAGATATTTCTGATTCCTGAGGAAAAAAGCGATTTCCTTTTTTTTCTTTTTTTTGATATAAAAATTAATGTTATGTGTTAAAAATGTCGACAATTAAAAATCTTAAAAAGGCAGTTTTCGTTTGGGCGCCCAGGAGCTGGGATTAGATATATCCAAAAAACCAAAAAAATTTTAGAATTAAAAAAATTTTGAGAGTAGTGAAATCTTTGAAACCGATAAGGGTTTCGCAAAGTGTAATTGATGGGGTTTTAGCTGAAAAAAAACGCTAAAAAATTGGCCCAAAAAAAAATTAAAAAATTTGAATCTGAAAAAAGGGTACTAAAATTGAACAAAAAAAAATTAAAAAATTTGAACCCCGAAAAGAGGGTAAAAATTGAATTGAAAAAAAAAATTTAAAAAAAAAAGGGTTTAAAAAAGGGGAAGGGGGTAAAAATTTTCCCCTGGGAAGCTTTTAAAAGGGGTAACTAGTGTTTTTTTTCCGATGTCCCAAAGAAACAAAATGTTCATATTGTTTTGAAAAACATGCTATTTCTTTTTTTTGCAAAATTCAAAAAAACTTTTTCCCTAAATGATCGAATTGAGTTTGTTAAAAACCCCCGCAACAAGAAAAAACCTCCTACAAATTCTAAAAAGAAAAGCGCACAGCCAAGATTTTTTTTGGAAACTGCCCATTCTAGGTCATTGAATCTTCGGGCCTGATGTAATCAATCCCCCTGGGGCGATTGGAATGTAACGACCTTCAAAAAATTTATTTGGGGTGCTGAGAACACCCCGCAGTGGTTGAGTTTGGGTTTTTGTACTCGAAGCATCTACGGAAGAATACGTTTTTCTCTTTTTCCCTTTGCATTTTTTTTTAAAAAATATATTAATATGCATGAATATTTTATTTAAAATTTCAATAAATGTTATAAAAAAAAATATAAAATTTTATAAAATAATTGTAAAATATAATTTTTTTAAAAAATTTTTTTAAAAAATTTTCCCGAAATTATGACAAAACCTTCCTGGGAAAAGGAGAAATAACTTTTGTAGTCATTTGGGTACTGGAAACAACAGATTGTCAAATTAACTAAATGAATTCGATAAAAGCGGTTTTTAACCAAAGTTGGGGGGAAAGGGGAAAATTTAAATTGTAAATTTTTTTAATACAGGTGGGGGTGATAAACCCCTGATGAAATGTGCGGGATAAATGTGGTGTATCGCGGAATAGTAACCTTTGGCCATAGCGAATATTTTATCATCTACTTAATACCCCAGGGGAATTTTAAAAAGCTTCCCTTTTTTCCCTATCATTCGGTTCTTCCTGGGAAAAAAAATGGGGACATTCAATATTATTAGAGGAGATTAGAATGGATCTTTTTTAGCCACAGTGGGGTATGAATCCGATTTCCCCAAAACCTTTAAAAAAAACATTTAAAAAAGCTTTACTGACACAGAATATATTAAAGGCATTAATCCCCAAAAAAAGGGGGCTTTACTTTTGCCACGGGAAAAAGATGTAATTTTTTTTTTTTGTCTTCAATGTAAGAAAATATTGCTTAAAGCATATGAATACAGCTCTCTGAATGTTTGAAAAATGATTAAAATATTATTTTTCTACTTTTACTATCCTTATCATTAATTGTAAAGTATATTTATTACTGGTATATACGTCTTATTTGGGGTTTTTAAAAAGAATAAAAAATTTGTATTTAAAATAAAAATTTTTGTGGGTTTAGTTTAAATTAATACTAGTCTCATTTGAACCCAATAAATTTAACAATTTTGTTTGTATAATCAAAAAAACATCTTATACTTTAAATATATATTATAATTTAAAAAAATTTCATATTTAAATACACGTGTTAAGAGTTTGGGGGTTTTACACCCGCAGTTGGGCGTAGAAAACGGCGCAGGACCGGGGTTAAATCCGATGGCGAGTGTTCAATCCCACTGCTTACCCCCCGAAGGGTTTCCGGGAAAAAATAGTAACGCCATGTTTGCCATTAATCAACATAGGAAGGGGAAACACAGCGTGTTTTTTAGTTCCGTGAAGTGTTTTTGTAAAAAAATTTATATGGCGAGAAAAAGGGAAAAAAAGGGTCTGTTGATGTCGGTTCTATGACGAATCTTATTACTAAGAAGTTCGTAGAAAAATTAGGATTAAGAAAAGAAAAAAGTAAAAAATTCTTTTCACGTGTTTAAATGACCTCTATTTTGTATTAAAATTGTGTAACTACGGAAATCTCGAATTCCGATGGTAGTTATAAAAAGAGAATAAAAATGTTAGTTGTAGATAAAATTACTGATTTAACTCCAGTTAAAAATCTAAATGTGAAAGGATTAATTCCTGAAAATATAAATTTAGCAGATGATTTAGGGCCAGGTCCCATTGATTGTTTATTGGTGCAGAAATTTTTTATGAATTATTACGTAGTGGGCAAATTCGTTCTGAAAATTCCAATCTTATTTTCCAAAATATTGTGTTTGGGTTCGTGGCTTCAGGGAGCAATAGTTTTGCAGATACTGAAGCACGGGTTCATCGTGGATTAATTAAAGGAGATTTAAATCAGACTTTAAAAATGTTTTGGGAGTTGGAAAACGTTAAATTAGAGAGAACTAAAAATGAAGAAGCAATTTTTTGTGAGAATCACTTTCTAAAAACGCATTCTAAAGATGATGAGGGTCGGTATGTGGTTAAAATGCCCTTAAAAACGAACCAAATTGTTTAGGTAAGTCGAGGGACATCGCTCTAAAACGATTGAATGCGCTGTGGACTCGATTAATCAGAGATCCTCAATATCTAAAGTTGTATAGAGACTTTATACATGAATATGAGCAGCTTGGTCACATGAAAGAGGTTGTCGTAGAGAATGACAACTCGAAGATTGCCTATTATATGCCACACCATGGCATTCTTAGACCAGAAAAGAGCACTATGAAGCTGAGCTAATGCTACCAATCCTACAAGTAATGGGTTATCGTTGAATTCCATACAATATAATGGAGGACTGGTTCAAAATGACCTGTTTACAAGTCTGATTAAATTTAGAGAGCATCCTTATTTCTTTACGGCAGATGTGAAGATGATGTACCGAATGATACTCATCCATGAGCCAAAAAAGCCGTTGCTTAAAAATTTTGTGGAAAGAAAGTCCAGAGGATCCGGTGAAAACCTTTGAGATGAAAACAGTCACATATGGTACGGTGAGTGCACCCTTTTTAGCAACGAGAACTTTACTGCAGTTGTCGAGAGATGAAGAGAAGAGCTTTCCTTTGGCTGCACCTGTTCTCAGAGAGAACTTTTACATGGACGACGTTCTTTGCGGCGCTGCGTCTTTAATGGAAGCCAAGGCCTTGAAGAATCAACTTTCCGGCATTTTGAAAAAAGGAGGAATGGAATTGCACAAGTGGGGTAGTAGCCATCCGGAACTCGCTTCAAACATCATCGGAGATTATGAGTTCGAGAATCCAATTGAAACCAAGATGTTAGGAGTGTCCTGGAAGTCACAAGAAGATTGCTTTGTTTTCAAAATCGCAGTGGAGTTAAAAGATTCCTACACCAAGAGATGTGTCCTTTCGACAATAGCTAGACTGTTTGATCCATTAGGACTATTAGGTTCAAGAGCCAAGATCTTCATGCAGAGTCTTTGGAGTCTTAAAATCGACTGGATCGACGAGTTGTCTTCTGAGAGAGCCAAAATGGCATCGTTTCCTTGAAGACTTCAACAGTGTAAGAAGTATCTGCATTGGTAGATGTATTGTGCATCCTCAAGCGACAAGGGTGGAACTTCACGGCTTTGCTGATGCTTCAGAGAAATGTTATGGAGCAGTGATATATTGCCGTTCTCAATCGCCAGATGACGCAAAAAAAGTGAAGCTTGTAACAAGTAAAAGCAGAGTAGGGCCTGTAAGAGTATCACAATGCCGCGACTCGAGCTGTGTGCCCCGTTCTTCTTTGCAAAGCTGATGAAAAGAGTTGAGACTGCCTTACAAATGAAAACACCCAACGTGTACCAGTGGAGGACTCGACTTTGTCTTGGCATGGATCCAGAAGGAGTCTAACGTGCTTAACCTTCGTAGCAAATCGAGTTGCCACAATCCAACACTTTACTAATGCAGAGCAGTGGCACCCTGTTTCTTCGGGAAAAGAACCCAGCTGACCTCGTAACCAGAGGTCTGGACCCGTCGGGGTGCTTCAACAACTCTTTTTGGTGGAATGGAAACCCCATTTTTTGCGATGAAAAATTTCCCGGAAAGGAATATCCTTTCATCAGTGACTGATAGTGATGAATTTAATGTGAATTTAAAAGTAACGCAAAGCACTGTGTTAATTTAAATCTGACAAATCAACTTTTTAAACTGACCTGTTAAATATAAGAATAAGTACACTAAAAAACCCGAATGTTAAGTTTTATTTTTAGGTTCATAGGAAATTGCAGAGGAAAAAAGGGGGAAATTTGGGATGCCCGGGAAATCAACCTGGGAGATCACCTTAATCAGGATTGTGCAACTACGGGAGCTAATGCCGAACTCAAGAGATTGTACAATATGGGTGATAAATCCTGATCCGGGGTTTTTGGGTTTTTCTTAGTAGATAAAAATAAAAATTTGGGAAAATTTTCTCCCCTCTAAAGAGCACCCAAATTTTGGCGGCTTGGGGGGAAGCTGGCGAAAAAGTCATTCAAATTCCTTTTTTAAACGTGAGGCGGGCAATTCTAGGTTTACTTATAAAGGGTTTCAAACCCATTATGACTAAATTGAGGGAATTTTGAATTCCCGTCCCCCCCTTTAAACCAAAAAACTTTTGTCCCCCCTTTTGTTTGGGAAAGACCAATTACTTCCATTAGTGAACCAAATAAAATGCATATAAAACTAATAGATTAAACATATATCAGAGATTAAAAAAAAATTGTACAGTCTTTTATGGAAAAGGTGGGTAATAATTTCTTTTTAAATAATCTTCAAAAGAGATCTAATGGAAATTTGAAAAAAGATAACGCCAGAGTGGGTGATTTGTCCTTATTAAAGAGGATAACAGCAGTCAATAAATGGCTAATGGGGAGATTGATCGGGGATTTCCTGAAAAAAGGGTAATAGAATTAGGGTTTTAACGATCAAGACTTAAAAAGGTGTAGTCAAAAAACCTATTTCTAAAAATTTGTATTTTTTCCCATGGGGAATGAATTTCCTTCTTTTGTTTACAAGATTTTACTTATTTTTTAAATTATTGTAATTAACCTTTTTGTATTGTGTGTATTTTAATGAATTATATTTCTGAAATTTTAATTATTTTAAAGGGGTTTTAAAATTTTTAAAATAACAATATTGTAAAAAACCATGAAACTTTTGAATGTTGTAACATTGCAATGGGGGGGGGAAAAGTTTTGGAAGCGCAACAGGGGCTGCCCGAACTGCGCATGCCCAGCAATTCCGATTGAAGCAAAAAATTACGGGAAAAAAAACTATACCAGTCCACCGGGAAAATGTGTTGTGATTGAGTCATGAGTTGAGCTTTCGGGTGGAGTGGGAAAAAACAAAAAACCTTTTGAGGGGCCCCCTGGGAAAAGAATCTGGGCCGGGTTTTCCCCTGCCCCCAGCCACTGGGCCTCGTTATCATATATTAACGACAGCAAATATGTATGGATTGGTTCCTTTTATTGCATAACTAGTTCACTCAAATTACTGATAAAATTTATCAATGGTTGTTTGCCTAATTAAACAGATTTTTTAAACAACATTTGTCGTCCGAGGATATCAATCATAGAACTGGAGTTCTTACTTTTGAATATAAAAATGGCACGTACAATATTTAAATTTATTTAATATTTTTGAATACACACAACGAGAAAAAAAAGCTGTAATTGAAGCAATTTATCTCTTGGTGGGCCGCACAATTTAATATGGAGGAAGGAGTGTTAAAAATCTTTTTTTTTTTTTCCAATAACAAAAACAAATTACCTTTTTTACCTTTCTTCTTTAATTCTTACCTTTTATGTCATGACATGCTTAAAAAACAAATAATATAAAAAAAAATTAAATCAATTCCTACTTCGATCAACAAAAAAAAATTTTTATTTAGCTACTTTTTAATCAATAGTTACACTTAATATAAATATGTATTTACATATAACAGAATCACATTTAGTGGAAATTAATTTGTACTAATTATCATTAAAGTATCGTATTGTCATCCAAGACAATCATGTGTATAAAATTTCAGTTCAACGGAATGCTTTTCAGAAAAAACAACATTTAAAGTTTTGAACCAAAGTCGCTAAAAATGAAACAAAAGTGGCTGTATCTGTAATTCTTTAAATAATTAGTTTCAGTCAATTTTTTTTTAATTAATTAAAATTTAAAATTACCCTTTTTTTTACCCAAAACAATAGTGTATGTAAATTGCGCTCAAAGGGAAACCCTTTTAAAAGGTGAAAAAAAAACGTTTTCATTTTTTTGACCTCCCCTAGTGCTGCATTTGTAATTCTTTGAATAATTGTTTTAATCAATTAATTTTTTTAATTAATTAAAACGGGAATTTGATCAAAATAATCATGTAATAAAATATCAGCTCGATTGAGCGCTTTAAAATGTATTTTATTAACGATTGAAAATTCTATGAAGATAAATAAATAAATATAGAGAGAGAGTGCGAGCTAACAATATATTGGAATTGAATGATATGAGTTGATCTCCAAAGAACTACACTCTTAGAAAATTTCATTTTTATTCATCTACAAATATTTTCAATTTCATAAATGAGAACATTTGGTGAAACAAAAAAGCATCCCATCTTAGTTTAAGATATAAGTTTAAATGTGAAATATACGTCTAAATTTGGCATCGAATTCGTTTCTATTTCTACTTTTCGTTTAGTTTTTCTGCATTTCCATTGTTTTTTAATACGGATAATGTCTTCAGATTTTTATATTCTTACTCTCATTCGAAGAAAAGCTTGCCTTTTTTTATTTCATTTTTATTCCTGAGAAAATAATTTGTTGTTCAACACTATGTAACAATTTTGAATACTAAAGCAAGAATATGAAAATCAGTTCTCTCTGTTTTAAATATTGTATTTGTAGCATGTTTCCTTGAAGGTATAATTCTTTTTTTTGTACTTGCTTTCCTTGGAGAATTTTATGTACGAATTGAAATAAAAGTTTGTACATATCAAAACATATTTCGCTTCACTCATCCTTAAAATTCAGTAAATACCATGGGAAAACTATATATAGATATATATTTTTAAATGTTAAAAATGACGTATTTTCCTTCATTTTCTATCTTTGAATTTTGAAAAAGCAATGCATTTTTAGAAAAAAAAATTATCTAAATTGATCTTGCAAATGTGATACTTAGCATATTTAAATTCGTACAATGTTGACAGTGAAGATTTTGAAAAAGCCCTAATTGAATATATTTCCTTATGGGTAAATTTTTATTTCTTTATTCAAGCATTTTTTCATTCTTAGAAATGTCAAAACGTAACCATCAATTATTATTTTCAACTAACATATAAGTTTCACGATGTAATATAATGTGAAAAACATATTTGAAAAAGCTAAAATTGCAACAAAAAAAAATGTTTTGGCTAAAAGTTACCTGTTCAAAAGTTAAACGTGAAAATATAGATTTTAAATTTAACGATAAGTCCATTTAAGAATTGAAAATTGCATTAAAAGTGAAATCAAATGAATTATTATCTCTTAGGCTGATACGTAACAAGACTGCGTTTATTTAAATACAAAAACTAAATAAAAGGAATTTATATAATGTATAAACTTAACTCAGTGGCCGACGGCTAATTGATGGTAAAGGGCCAAATTTTCCCAACTCGATCCCGCGATCGGGGGCTCGGGAAGTGCAGAGAAAATGTTCCAGCCCGGGTGATAAAATCTGACGAAAAACCAGTGGTAATTTCCCCAAAGCGCGGGTACTCATTTTTTTGACCCCCCAAGGGATAAAAGGCTGAGTAAACCTTGCCCACCCGGGGGTTTGAACCTGGAGGGGTGGTGTGGAAGCCGAAAAAATAACCACTCAGCCCCCGGGGGTTTTTCCCAAAAAAAAGTATTAATAATATAAAATTTCTACCCCTAAATTAAAATTGTAGTATGTGTAGTATTTTATTCAGTGTTCCCTTTTTCTTTAAGGTATTTGGCTACTTGCGACACCTTTTTTTTTTAAAAAAAAACGGATATTTTGAGATTTTTTATATAATAAATTTTAGATTTATTTTAGTAAAATTTTAAAAAAAAAGAGGGATAAAATTAAAAAGAAAAATAAATTTTGCGGGGCAAAAATGAAAAAAATTAACAAAAAAAAAAAACAGGGCCCTTTTTCAAATAGAAAAATTAAACCACCCCCCTAAATTTTTTCATTTTTGAAGTAATATTTTGCTATTTTTTAAAATAAACCTTCAAGATAAGAGATTTTTTAATTTTACTAAAAAAAAATTATCTTAGTTATTATATAAAAATGCTTAAAAAAAGTGGGTTATATTAACATAAAGAATTGAAATTTTTTTAAAAAAAGTGATAGATAAATTTGAAGGTTAAAAAAAATTTTTTACTGTTATAAGGAAAAACACAAAAAAAGTCAGCAAATTATTTTGAAAAAATTTTTGAAAACCATCTCGCCCCCTTTGATTTTTTAAAGGGAAAAAAAAAAATTTTTTGAAAAACGCATTTGAAAGTTTAAAATTTAATTTAAAGGTTATTTGGGATCAGCTTTTATTAAAAACACCGTAGTTTTTGTTCTAGTGAATGGAAAATAAAAAAAACTTTTTATTTTTTTTTAAACCAAAAGTTTCCCATAAAACAAAAAAACACAAAAAATTTTAATTTTTAAAAAATTTTTTTTTTTTTTAAACCCAAAAAGAAATTTTTTTGAAATTATAACTTTTAATGTAGAAGAATTTTTTTAAAAAATTGCTTATCTTTTCTTAATTTAATAAAAAAAATGATGATTTAATTAAAATAATTTTTACTTTTCAAAGGTTTTTTTTCCTTTAATACATTCCATACAAAGCACTGTATATAGCCTTTTTAAAGTATCCTCAACGAAACATTTTGTCGCAAAGGAAAAATATATTTTTATGAGAAAAACTTGAATAGCTACAAAGATATTAAATAAATGAAAGTTCATTCAATTACACCGTTAAAAAAACATTTAAATACGAATATAATTTGTAAAAATGTTAAACAATTTTTACCTTCATTTTACTTTCAAAATTAAAAATTTAAATTTAAATTTGGATTCCGCAGTTCACGATATAAAATCATACCATCGTCAGAAATCAAAAACTTTAAAATTATTTAAATTTTTCATTAAAATTCAAATAATTAGTGGGGTTTTTTTTTTCCAAAATTCAATTTCAAAAAAAAATATTCCAAAAAAAAACAAAAAAATTTTTTTTAAAAAATTAAAGTAAAATGGGAAAAATAATTAGCTTTAGATTTAGAATATGGGTAATATAAGTGAATGATTTTTCACTAAATGAGAAATTTGTTTTGCTACGCTTTAATAAAGATTTTTTATGCTGATCACAAAACTTCCAAATAAAGTTTTTCTACACTGAAAAAAATTTAATCCCACAGTTTGCGTTTGTTTTTAATTTAAAAACAACATTTTTTTTAGAAATATATAAAAAAAAAGTATTTATTTTACTTCGGTTTTTAAAATTGTTTATTTGAAGAACTAAACACTTAATGAAGTTAGAACTATTTGTTTGCATATTTCAGAAATAAAAAATCGAAATCTGTTAAATAATTAAATATTGTGTTTTACCGAAACACACACATAATCAGTGAGCAAATATTTGTTTTTTGTATAAGTCACAAAACTAAATAAAAAATGAATGTTCGGGCTGAAATATGAAAATTAAAAATTTTTAAAAAATTGAAAAACATATATATATATATATATTACTGTAAATATTTTAGTTGATTTTTTTTAGTTTTCAAGTAACAACATACAAAATACTATGTTTCCCTCTGTGTTGGTTATCCTCTTAACAAACAAACAGTTATGTATATATATTTTTTAGTGGTTTCAGAACATCTTCCCATTTTAGAATTTAATTTCAAATGAAAGAGATGTTTTGGGTTTACTCTATATCTAATATTAGATTAGTAACGAAAATATATCACGCTGTTTGGGAAAAATATTTTTTTCTTTTTATTCTAAATATTAATTCTAAAAATTTAAAATGGATGCAAAGTAACTTTTAGATCCCATCATATACTGACAAGGGTTTATTCTTTAAAAACAATTTCCTTTATTGTTTCTGCTAAACTTGATAATTGAAATAAAAAGCAAAACAAACAGATACAGGAAAAGTTTTTCAAAAGTAATGCACGTAAAGGCGCTATACTGACGTGGTAGAAGAATTGAAATGGAAACTTGTTAGTTGTAATTCGAACTTTAATAAAGAACCAGGTTTTTGTTCCTTCAGTGACAACCAGGGGTTTTATTAACAAGTGTATATTTCAGTGAATTAGTTTAAATGAAAAGCTTTGGGCAAAATATCGGGGTTTAAAACGAAATAATACAACGCTGGAAAATTTAAAATTCTTTTATTCTCTTAACAAGAAACGCGCGAAAATCGTTTAACACTATAAGATTTCCCTTCTGGGAATGAACAAAATACGCGGAAAAAAACAGTCAATAGACTATTCTATTGTATTATCGGAAGAATGCATTGCAGTGGAGGATAATAATGTGTTTACAGCCACAATTATTGTAAATAAAGATTTTTTTGGAGTTTATTCAAAGCTCAAAATATATCAATGAGGCAGATTCCGACGACGAAAAGGAAACGAATAACGCAGTTCCTGTTCCCTCGTCATCCGAAATGAAGATCATTATGAAAAATATACATAATTATTTAGACGCACATTCCAATGGTAAAATAAATAACAAAATTGATGACATCGAGTAATTTGCTGACAATTTGATGGTAAAAACGACAATGCATAGAAAAATATCGGATTATTTTCCAAAAATTCAATAAATGTTTTGTTTTTCAAATAACTAGAAAAATTAGTAAGAAATTTCGGTAAGTTCATGTGAATGTTTTCATTTCATTAACTTTTTTTAAATACATGCATATATACATTTCCAAGTAAATAAAATGTACTCTAAGAAGGTGAATCTTGTTGAATATATGTTTTTATCTGCAATATCCATTAACACATAATTCTTTAACATTAAAAAATATTTCAGTCCCCCTCAGTTTTATGTTAAATGATTTTCACTGTATGTAGAGTCCATCGCCATTGTATTCCTATGAACTCCCAAATTTTTTTACTTTTCTCTCAAATTAGACTTTAAAATCTAATAATTATATAGCTCTTTTATATGAACAAATTAGATCTCACTCTTTTAGTCTGAGAATCATAGCCAAGTAAAGTCCCTTCTAGGAGGAAGAGACATTTGGCAAAAAGAGAAAAATTAATGCAAAATTGCAGTCAATATAGGTATATACAATATCCTTACTAATATTATAAACGTGAAAGTTTGTGTGGATGTTTGGTACTCTTTCACGCAAAAACAACCGACTGAATTTTCCTGAAACTTTACAATAATATAGCTTATACAACAAAATAACACATATGCTATAAATTATAAAGATATTGTGTGAAGTTTCCAAACTATAAAGATAATTGTCAAGTAGGTAGGAAAAAATTCTACCATCTACAAAAAAGCCCGCGACCGCATATATTTATCTTTTATGTGTGAAGCAAAATTTTGCATTTTGTTTTGTCTCCGCCAGGTGCCAGGAACTGCGAAAGCTTGAACAGGCAGAGTGTGAGGCTGATTACAATTTTAACTAAAAATAAATACAACAAAAAGTAATATTAACGTATTACACTTCCAGATATAAATTCATTATTCTATTTTAAGCGTCCATTACACAAAATTTGTAACAATGTGTTACTTTTACTGATCAGAGATCAACTTAGGAAAATGTTTTCAAAAAAATCGACCCGCAAGAGAGTTATAGATAAAAAAAATCCTTTTTATCAGCTGTTAGATCTACAGACTTAAAATTTAACAAACAGGGTTTTTTTTAAATATTCAGATGAGATATGCAAAAAGCTTTTTTTTGTTGTTTAATTTGCAATTCACGTAAAATTAGCTCATTAAAAACTTCTTCATCCTTCCATCTGTATTGTTTAATTTTTCAATTCACAAGTGCGATGAACGGGTATAACAGCTAGTAATGAATAAATATAGATTATATGAATCCCAAAATAAATCTGTGTCGGCTTAAATGAAAGAAAAGCAGCAGTGCATAATAACGTATATACTGAGTTTAACTGAATGTACTCTTCACTCTCGCTTTCTGACTGTATTTGAGATGTCTTTCATACGAGGTAGGATTCAAAGGTTCCCGGACTGAGTCTATAGCTTGACAAATATTTGCAGTAGAGCGACTATGATAAGGTTTCTGTGTTAGTGCATCCTTCCCTTTCATTAAAAGTGGTTTGTCCCAAATCATGCTGTCGGGAGCTCAACAAGGTGTCGTATTTTGTAAGCGACTGTATTTAGTATCCAGCGATTGAAAGAAATGGCGTTTGTTGTGAGATATTTATATCAAATATGTGTTAGATTGGAAAAGAGTGCTACAATGACTGACGAAATGCTAAAGCATATGTACAGCAGTGATTATCTCGAACGCAAGATTTTGAGTATCAGTGATATTACAGAAAAGGCAGGGAAAGTGTCAAAGACGACGAACGCTATGGACGTCCACAGATATCCCGCACTGCTGAAAACTTTCAAAAATTTTCTGGGGAGATGAGTAAGAACAGGCTTCAAATAACGACTGTTTTGCCACATCCTTCATACTCCCCTGATTTCACCACCTTAATCTAGAATTTTGCTTGATTCATCTATTTCAATCTGCAGATGAAGTTAAAAGTGCATCGCAGGCTGAGTTAAAAGACACATGGCTAAAAATGGATTCCAGAAATGTTTCGATGGCCTTTACAAGCGATAGCAAAAGTGTGCTGTTGCTCAAGGGTCTTACTTCGAAGGAGGATATGTGTCAGCAACTTAACTGGTAATATTTTTTAAGTTATAGACTCAGTCCGTAAACTTTTAAATCCTACTATGTATAAATTATCTAAACTTTTATTTAATTTTTAAAAAGCCAACTTTTTAAATTCAACTCAGACACTTTGAATGAAATTATATAACAAATCAGAATTAAATTCTTTTAAAAAGCAATATATAAAAATTATAAGCACTTCATAAAAATATTATAATCGAATAATTTTTCAGAACATTTTCATTTTTAGATAAAATATATAGTTAATGAATGCAATGCTTTTAGTTTGTGCTAACACAGTTGGTTTTCCTCGATTAATTATAACTGTATTAATGCGACTGAAAAAAAGTCAGTTTTATATGTACAGTTTTGTACAATTACGTATTTTATAAAACTGAATAAACCAGTCAATTACGTGCAGAAATTCAAGTAAGATGATTTGCATCACTTATATTTCCTAATACACTACGTTTTGTTTGAAATAAATCTTTTATTTCAAAAAAAAATTCCACATAAATTAGAAAGAAAAATCAAAAATATCAGATTTCGTACATGCGAATCCTTGGAAAAAGCGTTTTTAAAACAGTTTTGACATGAATACATATTCAAATTAGTAGATTCTTTGGGGGAAGGGAGGAGGGAATTTCAAAGTTTTCTTCCCATTTGAGGTAGAATGATAAAGAGAATAGAGAATTACTTAACTTTTATTAGCAGTAATATATTGATTTCAGTTTTTTTTTTGGGGTGCTTTTACGTCCTAAGATGCCTTTTAGGAGTATCACTAGTAGCTGAAATTTTTTACCCCCGCAAAAAAGTATTGTACAAAAACACAATATTTATTTTTTTTTGTAGAAACGAGAATCGAATCAATTCATTTCAGGCAAGAAAAATAAAAAATATATGAGTTAGGAAATAAGAAAGAAATAGTGAAATTCTAATAATAGTATAAAAATTCCAATGGTTCACCGTGAATCCCACATTAATTATTTTTAATTCAATTCTGAATTTTCTGTTTTAAAAAATCAATTATTAGTCAAACCAACAGCTGAATTATTATTGTCTATTACTTTCGATTACTTCTGAAATAGATAAAAGCTCTTAGAATAAAAAGTTGGTTTCAATTAGTTTTGATTTATGTTAAATATGCTTTGATGCAACAAATATATAGAATCAGTAATAATATCATATTATATCAATCTGTAGTGGTTTAATTGGTTTAATTGTCTGGTGAAGAATTGATTCTACTAAACGCTTCTCAGATACAAGAAAAATGCTAAAATTTGAAAAATAATGATCAACTTATCTTTTTCGCCTCTTAAGGTATCGGACTACGTTTGGAATCGTGATTATAAAAAGGCGCATAAATGGATAATTGTCATCATATCTAGTGGCACTTAGATTAGAATACATGTATAAAATTGTTTCAAGAAGGCGAACAGGAGCAAAATAAAAGTTATTTAAAGGTACAATAGGCTTTTGGCGAAAAATTAACTTAGAATAACCTTTTTTCTAAATAATCGCCTTTCGTGAAAAATGCTTCTATTCTAATAATATTGTACCTTTTTATAGATACAACCTCTCTACAGAGGCTCAACTATGATTTTTGAAAAATTCACATTATTTTCAGAGTTACAACCATTTGAAATAATTATCAAACTGCTTAAAATTTCTTATCTGTTAGTAGAACACGGATAAACCCACTTCTAAGTTATATATTTCAAAAATTTTGGTTGGGCCTCTGTACGGGGAAGTCACAGGCTATATACAGGCAAAGATATTATAATAGAATCATTTTTACAAAGGAGAGCATTTTTGAAAAAAGGTTATTAAGTTATTTTTGCCAAAATATTGTACTTAAATAATTTTATTGTAATAATATTCTTAAAACACTTTTATATGGAGCAAATCTAAGTGACTCTAAATATCATAAATATTATCCATTTATACGCTTTTGCAAAATTCACACTTCAGACGATTTTCCGGATACCTTAAATAGAGTTCAAATTACACTAAAGCTCTCGTCAGCAAATAATACTTCAATATATCTAGAGAGAAAGATGTTAATTCATACCAAATCTGTTGAACAGTTACAGAGATTTTGCTCCGTTTAAGGTGAGTTGGAAACCTCTTTCTTTATTTCTATACTGACAATGTTAAATTGGCTGTTTTCGAAGTACCTTTCCTCAAAATCTGAAATACGAGTAAGTTTTGCCTAGATCAATATGAAGTGGCGTCGGAAAAGTATTTCACTTCTAAATTTAAAACCTCCCATGGATAACAATCATATTTCAGGGGAAAAAAATTTGAAAACTAGAAATATATTTCTTACTTTGGAGTACGACTAAAAACTGCAAAGCGTGGTGGAATAAAATATATGTGAAATTTTTTGGTAAAGTACTATTTTCACAATTAAAATCAGGGAAATATGTAGGGTTATTCATAATCCCCTTCCCGATTTCGAAGCGCCATTATAAGATAAATAAAATACGACGAATACAGCAAAAATAAACTTTTGAAAGAGAATAGAGAAACATTTCAAGTTTTATTTACATACAGTGAACACTAAAATCCCTAATTGAGACTGAGACATTTTTGCGAGTTAAAAGAATTTCTTGTTAAAGGATATTGCAGAAAAAACATGTATTTCACAATAAGTTTATTAGTGTATAATTTATTTGCAAAGATATGAATGTATGCATGCATTTAATATATAATGCATGCGTTGAAACAATAACAGCCACAAGAAAATGAAATTTAATACAAAACAGTAATAACAAAATCTTTTACAGGTTTCCGTTTTCGTCTTTTGTTTTGATCGATAGCCTTAAGAAGATCCATCTTCAATTTCAAATTGGGGAAAGTGAAATAAAAGTTTTCTCTATATTTGATACTTAGTATCAAATATAGTGTGCAGTACTGATACATTTATAAATATAGTACAATAGTGCTCACAAGAATTTTTTAAGGGAGGAGGGGAGGTTCCAGGGTTAGAAGTCCACCATTCTCGTATCATACATTAATACGACGCCAAACGTATTCTTTTGATTTTTTCGATTTTAAAAACAAAAAACAACAAAAAACAAGGTATTGAATTAATAGTTAGCTTTAATTTATAATTATCAATTACAAATACTTAATTAAATTTTACGTATTATATATATATATATATATAGGATTATCATCAATCGAAAAAAATTCAAGGGCTATGGGGGAGGAGGGAATCCCAACCCAGTACCCATCCCCTTGCATGCACCACTAGTATAGTATATCATATAATATATCAGAATAGATGTGTATTTTATTTTTTATTGTGTCAATATATTTTGTTTTGCATTCTTATAGTAAATTGATAATTTATTTTAAATCTTTCATTTTCGACTTTGTGATATGTAGGGTTATCAAGCCCTCTAGTGGGACGCGCCCCACAGTTTGAGAAACCCTGCTTTATTCACTTTTAATTTGTGTTAACTTTGACATTTATATATTTCTGCATTGAATACGCTTATTGTCTTTTGAATATGTTAAACATTTATGCAGGTAACGGAATGAGAAATTGGCTTCTGAATTTAATATGAATTTCTCCGTGAAATGCCGTTAATATTTCTAAAACAATTCAGTACTTAATTTCTTATTAATGTAAGAGTCACTAAGATTCTTGTTTTAAAATGGCTTGTCTTATTTATTTAAAAATAATGAATTTACATTTAATATGCCATAACTTATTTCAACGCATTAACAGTTTTCCTTGAATTATTATGTGACAGTGTTTTATTTTATTAATGCTTCACAAAAAAAAAAAACATTGTTTTAAAGAGTGCAAAGCATTGTAGTTTATCCTAATGTATACGTCTTTAATTTTGTTGCGTGTTTATTTTACTGTCTTTGTTGTTCTTTGACTCAAACACAATAGTTACAACGAGATAATTGATCCGCATTTTAAGAAAAATTTGAACAAAGGAATATTGTTGTTAATAATGCAATTGTATCGATTTATTGGGCTTTTATTTTTACTCTTGTTTATTGGATTGTCTCGTCGTCTAGTTCCGAAAAACGTATTTTGTCCTTTGGCATTAGAAGAACTAAAGCGTTAATGGAATAATAATAAAAATGTATTAGTAGCTATTAGATATTATTTTATGAAACGTTAACAATTCACATAATGTAAATGTATTTATAATTTAGAACAAGTAGATAAAGTGTTATTTTTATTTTCATAAATTACGATACATAATTAATTTATAACGAGTAAACATAATTTTAAAACAGTTTTTAGTTTTGGTTTTCATAAAGCTGGCAACGAGAGAAAAATATCGATGAAAATGTCATTTTATACTGGATTAAATGAAATTTTCAAGATTTTTGTAGCATGCATTTAAGAATACAAAATATTTCAAAATACACTGACGGAAAAAAATCTCAACATCAAAAAAAAATATTGTGCAGTAATGAAATTTGGACAATGCAATTGTATAGTTAACATGCTGAATTGATTAAATTTTCAAGATCACTGGTTAAATTAAAATTAAAAAATTGTGTTTCAAATGGGAAATGATGTTACATTAATAGTCAGCGCAACCTCCAAAATTTTGAAAGGAAATCTGCTAACATGTATGTATTGTGCCATACAGATGCCGAATGTCACTTTGTGGTATGGATTTCCATGCTTGTTGCACGTGTTACTGGATAAGCCAGTGTTGACTATGGATGATAATGGAATTGCCGTTCAATGATATCCTACACCTGCTTAAATAGAGACAGATCTGGTGATCTCATAGGTCAAGGAAACGTGTCAGCATACTGTAGAGCACATCGAGTTCTAACAGGGATGTGAGGGTGATGTATTTTTGCATATTAATGAAAAGAAACACTGTTTCTTTGATTAATTAATTTTAATTAATTTGATTAATTTTAATATTATGTGTAAAACCTGTTATGTGTAAAAAAGTAAGAAACTTTAAAAAAATTTTTAATTTTTAAAAATACATTTTTTGTGCGCCAAAATAGTAGTGTTTTCTGGTTGTTTAGCATTTTTTAGAGTTTAAACAGCGCTTAAAAAGCATACGATATTTTTTTTTTGTATTATAAGAATATTTTAGTTCCTCCGTGTACTGACTGTACTGTAAAGTACCAATTTAATTAATTAACTGTAACGGATTAAATTTCCGGAAGTTGAGTATTTTATTTATATATATCCTATAATTTTCAATGTCGTGACTCAAAAAAATATATATATTGCACGAACAAATTACAGTATATCATAATGATGTACATAAAGAGTTAAAACTCCATCAATACCTTTATTTACCTTGTGGAAGTACTAAAATGTACTAGATTTGTGAAACTGATGTGTTACAGCTATTAAAGTAAGTTTTAGTATTAAAAAAATCAAACAGCAGCTTTCTATATACATGTTTCCCACTTAATTATAATAAAACCGAAATTTAAACACAAATATATAATCCTAAGTATATTTTTAGAGCCAAAGTATTTTTAGAAAAACATTTCAAACGATATCTAATGTCTGTTTAAAGGAAATCTTTCTTTAGAAAAGTTTGTTTTTCTTAAATTTTTAATCTAATTAACGATACTTCGGAAAGATTAAAATGATGTCTTCTGAAATCCGAGATGTGTGTTTTTAAGACGACAAGTTATAAGAATGCTTAGCATTAGTTAAATTGCTTTAATTCATTTAACTATATCTCAGCTGGTGGTTAAATTCATCTAAACCATTAAAAACATAATGAACTGTAAAAAAAAATTTAAAAAAAATTATTTCATTTAAAAAATGTCATATATTAGAAGAATGTATGCCATAATTTTTAACCCTCTTTCTCAAAAAAAAAATATTTTTATTCTTTTTAAATACATTTTTAAAAGCAATGAGATCCAGTAAAATGACAAATCGTGATTTCTGTAATTACAATAAAATAAATTCTGACGTGATTAAAAATGGTACACAAAAAATAAATAAATAAATAAATAAAATACTCACAGAAAATGATCCAAAGAAGTATTTCTTTAATGAAAAAACGTTCATTATATATATATCATAAGAAATATCTATACATTTATGTTCACTATAAAAACACACATCATTAATCTGCAATAAAATCGAAATATAATTTTAAAATATATTTCCTTTATGATGGGTATGTATTTGAAGGGAATAAAAAAGCTTAACAAACGAATCATTTGAAAACGATTTGTGCAATTACAACAAAAAATAAATAATAGTAAAATTACAATTATCAAAACAAACACACAAATTATTTCAGATACAAAAAAATCACTCATTATACTTTACTTTACAAAACAGACACAAAAAGTAATTATTTACAATCCATTCAAAACATATCATTAATCCATTTTCATGAAATATAATCACTAGTGAACGGTAACGATTGGATAGTTAAGCAAACGGTTTTTTTTTTCTTTTCGATTTTAAATTATTTTCGGTTTAATTGTCTTCCGATTTTCCTAATAAAAGAGGAAACATTTTTTATAAACTTATTCAGTTCTTTTATATTTCGAATGACATGAATTTCAAAAACAGCTGTCGTAATACTAACATGAAATAAACCCCTTTGGTAATAATAGTAAAAAAAATGCACAACAGGAATATATTTTCTATATTGTGGAACATAAAAAATGTTTTACTTTAAAATAACTATTTTAATACCATAGAGGCATAAAGATTTTTTTTGCGGGCCATGGGTAGCCTAGTGGTTAGAGAAACGGACTCCTAACCGGAAGGTCTGGGTTCGATGCCCGATGCCACCAAATACCCTCCAATTACACACAAAGTACGTGCTCGTTAAAGTAGTGGATCCGAAAGTCTTGCGGGCTGAATCACAAATGCAAGGGACTGGAGAATATTTCCCTCCCCTTCAATTCCACGCCTAAATTGAGGAAGTAGACCTCGGTGGTCTCGCAATCTATCGTCCCTTCGGGAATTTCTCCGAGCAAAATCGTACTGTCACCTGTATGGTGCTCAAAGCCAACGACAGGCGTACTTCTAGCCCCTTTCCACGATGAATCTCGGGGCCTCGATCTGACTTCGTTAGACAGGCGGCATTAGAAACAACAACAAGACTTTATTGCAAGTTATTTGATGTACGACTTTTTCCAAAAATATACGTTGTACACAAAGAGGTCCTCGACGAAAATGAATATTTTCATTGAAATTATACATGAGCATACATTATCATATGCATAGATAATGGAATGGTGAAAATTCAGAATTGTAGAAACCAATGAAGAGAGAGGGTTAACAAATAACGTGTTTCATTTAATTATTTTTTACTGTTGCCATATTGGCTAAAAATTGACTATCATTATCATCAATATTTGAGATAAGAGATCTTCTTTCTATTTTTATTTGTTCAATATCAATCTGTTCCTGTTTAAAAGTCTCCAACATTTTACATGAAGTACTGGATATATTTTGTCTTTGTTTTTCTTTAATTGCTATTTGCAAATATACGAGTTAGTTCCCTGGAAGTCCAATCATCCAAACTTTCCAAAACTACGCTTTCTAGGCTAGAAAATAATTCAATTCAATGAATTTGGTTGATTTCGTCAAAATGAAAATTCATTGATATTATGCATTTGCGCAAATTTTGATTTTTTGGCAAATGGTGTCCACGGCATTTTTTTTTCTTCTTTTTTTTTGACGTTTGCGTGCTACTACATAAAAAAAAGTCACTTTTGAAAAAATCAATCTTTTTATATGAATGAAGCTTTTTTTATGTACAGTTTGTAGTTCTTTATCTACTCATGATTTAATTACTATGGTATTGTGTTAATTCGCTGTACTATGTCTTGTACTCGGGAACTGCCATAATCGAAAAATAAAATTTTTAATAAAATACGAGTTTACCCTAGTGCAGTGCTCCGCAACCTTTTTATCGCTGTGGACCGGTCAACGTTTGATAATTTTACCGCGGCCCACTGAGGGTGGGACACGTTGATTGTTTATATTTTAGATTGTTTTGATTTACCAATTTTAATTTAGTTACATTTAAATATGCCTTCTGAATAAAATATAATTACACCAAAAATGAATAAAAGTGATTTAATGTGGAATATGAAGTAATTTCCGTAGAGAATTACGCAAATCCGAGAGAAATGCACCACTTTAAATAAAATGGCAATAGTTTAATGTTCTTTAGGCGGTCCGGCACCATTTGATCCACGGGCCGGGGGTTGCGGATCACTGCACTAGTGTACTGGTTACATACTTTAACCCTCTGACCGGAACACCCATCTCTCAGACGGGGATGATTTGCCTTGACGCTTGCAGATAACGCTGTGGTGTGATTTTAGGGGTGGGCTGCCTTGAGACATCTTCAGTCGGACTCTACCCGGAGAGAGGATCACATGGTGGCACTTGTCGATTTTTTTAAACGATATGCGATTTTCTTATGTATCACCGTCTATCAGACGGATATTCCTGTTGTTTTTTCGTTTTGGGTATTACTATTTTTACATACTTTTACAAGAATATAGATATTTTTCATCAGTTTTTATAAAAAATACTAGTCGCAATTCTAGTGAAACAAATGTATTAATATAGTGTGTCTCATAAAGACTTAAATAGTAAAAATTGTATTCCCCTTGAAATGTTTCATCTTTTTAATTAAATTGTGTAAAGTATATATCTTGAAAAAAAATCTGTGCTAGATTTAACACGCACGTCTTCTTATTTAAGTCATACTCAATTTCATGAGTTATAAGGACATTTAAAACAGTCCTTAAGGTAATAAATTTTTTTTAAAGAATTACCTACTCGTCTGTCAGACGGATGTTCCTCAGTACAGCAGAAAAATTGACGTTCGGTCAGAGGGTCAAATTGCGCATTCGATTTCGTTTACTTTGTAAATTCTTCTTAGAATTTTTACTCCAGTACTTTCGGACTGTAAGCAGTGCCATTTTATATATACATTTGGACCGAAAATAAACGAAGTCACTATATCTCGAGAAAAAGTTCGTTTTTTAGAAAACTCTTTATATAGAGGTTTATCTTTCAATATATTTTATAAACCACATAAAAGACATTTTAAATTCATGACACTATAGATAAAAAAAAGTAATAATTCTCACCTTTTTGTAAATTAATAATATTTATTTTATATATCTAACCTATAAAAAAGAAATAAAAGAAAGATAAAAAACTACAAGGAAAGTTTCTTGACGCTAATATCCACTTCCTGAAGAATTTTTTTTATTATTATTTGATGCTCAAACACTTACGTTTTGGCATTTTCGAGCTATAAGAAACGAATTTAAAGGAACTACTGATCAACACTTCAAAAGAACGGAAGCTAGTTCAAGGACACAAGGATACAATACAACTCCCTGAGGGTGAAAGGGGATATCGAAGAAGTTTCCAGAGAACTGGACAACGGGGGTTAAAAGTTCTTGGATGAAACATCCAAGAACTCGGCGAACTTTTAATATTCTCGGCGATTTAGACACTTATAAAACCAGTTCAAGATTTATGACCTCCATAAAATGAATTAATTGAAAGAATAACTTGAAATGTCCAGAAATACTTATAAAAAAAGGGAGAGAAAAAATTGAATCACAAGAGAAAATGTTCGTTATATAGAAAATGCACTTCTCTATTGGGAGGTGATTTTACGAAGAAAATCATGAAATGGTCTTGGTTCTAGGAAAATGTTCGCTGTATAGAAAAATTCGCAATGTAGAGGTTTGTAATATGGAGTTCGACTGTATTTTTAAATTCAACTAAAGCTCCTTTTTAATGATGACAAATTAAGAGTTTTGAGTCAGGATATGGACATTTTAAAAGCTCTCTATTTGTCTATGTGTAATTTAATTGGTAGTGATGCTACTCTTGTGGTCTGGATGGTGAAAGTGCGGAAACATATCTTGCTGTATTTTAACCTATATTTTTGTAAAAGAGAAAATTTAAAAAAGGAGGTGAAACGTTTATGTATTTCCTAGCTACCTTTTTTGTCTTTGTTGATCATTTGTACTGAAAACCTCAATGTCTTAAGAAAATTTGTTTACTGTATAGATTTTTAAAGATTTATAGGTACCTACCCTTATTTATATTTGTTTATGTTCTCCCTTCCTTTTATTTTATATTTGTCTGTTAAATGTATTTTTAATTTTGTTTTAAATTTTATAATGATATTGACACTTAAATCTGTAAGCCTCATGTTTTACAATGTGGAGCATGAAGAGTTTAGCCAATGAATTAAAATAAAAATGACTACTTTTCACAGTTTCTGCATGTTATCTAAGCGTTTATTATTATTATTATTATTATTCTGCTCGTTATCGTTTTTTGTGCTGCTGAAAAATAATAAATTAGTTTGCATTGTTATCAGCAGATGGCGCCAGTACGTTTTCCACAATCAAAGTAAATAATTATTGAGACACTTGCAGGGAGTTACGGAAATGTGTCAAACTTATCCCACATGATGGTTGCAGAAATCAAACAGTTGACAATTGGTTGATGAATTTATACTTCTATAAAACTAACTAGCGCAATTTCTCAAACTGGGGGGCGCGCCCCTTAGGGGAATTGATATTACTATGTGGGGGGCGCGAGCATATTAAAAACTCGAAAATAAAAGATTTAAATTGAGTATTAATTTACTGAAGAGAAGAAAATTATAAAATACATTCTGATATAATAAAAATTAAATACAAGTTTACGCTGATTAAAAAATATAAATGAATCAATACTGCACACACAAAATGTTTTTGGTAATTAATTTATCTAGACATTAAAAAACAAGTTTAATAATTAGTAGTGCTTATCATAAGAAAAACAACTAAAACTTATATTGGTAAATTTTATGGTTTCTAAAAAAATTCGTTCTGTAGCCTTAGCGTCAAAGTACATTTTTATTGCATTCAATACATATTGTTACTGTAGAAAGGGAAAAAAATTATGATTGAAAATTATGATGAAAATTATGATTGAAAACTGGGAAGAGTTTGAAATATATAACTTAGAAGTGGATTTACCGCAGGCTAGAGAAATTTTAAGAAAAAAACCCGATAATATTTTTTTAATTGGTAGTAACTGAAAATAATGTGAATTTTTTCAAAATTCCTAGTTCTGGCGTTCTGGAGAAGTCTTTACTTTATATAAACAAAATATTATTATTACAGAAGAATTTTTCATAAAAGGAAAACTTTTTTAAAACAGTTCATTCTAATTCATTTTTATGCTAAAATATTGCATTCAAATATTTTTTTTTTACTGTAATAATATTCTTAAGAGAATTTTATACGTGTATTGTAATTTAAGTGACACTAAATATCACGAAAATTATCCATTTATGTGCTAGTTTATAAAATCAGGTTTCCGAACGTAGAGTCGGATAACTTAAGAAAACTTTGTTGTGAACATATGTTTTGAAAAAATATTGTCATGACAATTATTAAAATATTAAGATATGTATTTGAAAAAGAGATATTTAAGACAGTTCAAATATCCCCATGTTTAAGCTGTTTTAATCATTTCTACATACTTTTTGTGTGTGTGTGTGCAAATCTAAAATTATTCCAAGTATCTCTTTGTCATATTTGGACATTCTCTTTTGAAAGATAAACAATCATAAATGTAGTTCATTTTCATAATTGCAACTTTTCGTTAGTTTTTTATTGAGTTTAATTCCTTTACACAGCAATGTTTGAATTAGCTAATTAATAACAGAAATCACAAAAATTTTCACCCGATTTGAAAATATTCTTTTTAGATATAATTGCGATAAAATATTTTCTAATTTTTTTGAATAATAAATCTACTGAAGATTGAAAAATGTTTTCAATAACAGTTTTTAAGATTAAACTTTTTCGTTTGAACAGACATTCGTGCAGAACTTCCTCTTTTACTTTTTTCCTTTCTTTTTTTTAGTAATGAGAATAATTTTATTGCAGTCGGACCCCGATTTAACGCATTCATCGGGACTGAACATTATGTTCGTTAATTCAAGGTTATTCGTTATATCAGGATTTTGCACATTTACCTAACGTAAAACCAGGTATAACGCGCACCTCCTTTTTAACGAAGAAATCTGAAATATTAGTAAGCATTTTTTTTTGCTTTTTTTTAGGTAATTTATTCGAGGTATTATCCTAGACTTTTGAAAAAATGGTATATTTCTAGAATTGCAATCTTTTTTTTTTTTTTTTTTTTTTTTGTTCATTTCCTTTAAATTAAAAGTGTTTCGATACATCTAGAAGTAAATTTTTTTATGCTCATCCTGGTTTTTTATTTTTAAAGCTATCGTTTTTATACTCGGCGTATAACGCGCACCCTTAATTTTTATCTTCTTTTTGGTGTGTCACAAAATGCGCGTTATACGCCGGATTTTACGGTATATAAATTTCATAAGCAACTGCACAAAAAATCCACAGTTAGAAATTACACACTTTTTATTCAACAGGCTAAAAATAGTATTAGTGAATTATTACGCACCAGTAAATTAGAAATTTTAAAATATTGACTAATAGATGTTTAAATATTTTTGGTTCTTGACTCGAAAGTGTTCTCTTTTCCAACTTTTTTAGAGAAGAAAATACGCGTCTTTTACATTCTGCTGCTATGAGGTATGTTTTCATAGTTTCCAAGCAATATAAAACATAAGAAAATAAGTGTTTCATTATCAATTTCTACGTTAGAATCGCCTTCATTGGCATTTTACGAATCAACAATTTTCTCAACTTCAGTTGCACGGGTAAGTCTTTGTCATCAAATATAACATCTTCGTTAAAATCTTAAGCTAAATCCTACAAATTAACACATACATTGTGAATTGGTAGAGATAAAAGAATTCCCTGTCCTTTTTGAGACTCACACGATAGATTACACTCATGGCTCATCTGCAACTATAAAATCTAATAATTGTCTTAACCCTTTCTCGTTGTAATTGCTGCTTTCAAGAAAAGTCTTTTCATGTTCCGAAAAAAAAAAAAGAACGATATGTCATTTGAAAAAAAATCCAATTTTCTCTAATGCATATTAACAAAAAAAAAATTCCAGCCACTTAAATAATTCATTATTTCGGGATTTATTAATTGTTAAATAAGGGTTAAATCGCAAAATTCGTTAAATCGGGGTCCCACTGTATTTCACTTAATAATTTTACTAAGATAAAGTGTTGCGTGTTATATTAGCTTCTCCTAAATTTTCGAATAGCCTAAAGACTTCTAGTTAAGTTAGTGAAAAAGGAAGAGAGGTGGAAAGCCCCCTGACAACCCCTGGAGTGTTTTCCCTCAAAAGTGGAGAGGAACGGAGTCAAGGCGCGTACTGTCAAATGTATGGTGCTCTAAGCTGCGGCTAATGACAGGCGTAATCTAGCCCCTTGCCACAATGAATTTCATTGGGCCTCGATCTGACACCGTTGATTGGGTGCCTTTAGAAATACCACTTACCTAAGCTTTTTTCAGTTAAAATCATGAATAAGAAACATGGTTTTATTTAACAAAATTTCATAAACACGCAGCCAAACGGAGACAAACACAGCGAAAAACTTAGTAACCTAGTACGTCTTTTTTAAAAAAAAATGTTTAATTTCATTCATACAACTTTTGTTGGATTATT
The DNA here is from genome assembly GCA_019973955.1 of Trichonephila inaurata madagascariensis. Taxonomy (NCBI): domain Eukaryota; kingdom Metazoa; phylum Arthropoda; class Arachnida; order Araneae; family Nephilidae; genus Trichonephila; species Trichonephila inaurata. The sequence continues at coordinate 37,250 of BMAV01003932.1, forward strand.
TCTTTACATTGCCATATTTTCATATTGTTACGTTAATAGGAAATCGAAGATTTAATGTGAATCAGTCACAAAGAACAATACAGTTCTTCAGGAGCGATGGGAATTTATTATTAAAAAATCCTTGAAATACAGAATACAGAACACAAATTCGGCCAGTAAATCTTAGAAGACCTTCACACCTTTCTACTGCGCTCAGACACAACTATCAGTGTCTAAAATACTAGTATGTTTAAAGATTATTCGCAACATTTGCTCGTCTATTCAGCAACCGAAGTAATCACTGATAACTGGTCGGCTCTTCACAGTCAAAATCAATACCAGCTAATCGCTAATCAAAACAATACTGACTCTTCAAAGGTAAAAACAAGACTAACTCAGTTTCGATGAGCGATTCGCTATTTACAGTCTGCATGGAATTATCTTGAATGAATAACAAAATGTATGATATCGAACAACTGGATGACAATTTGATGCTTAAAATATAATGCAAAAAACATTATTCCCCAGAATTTCTATAAATAATTTTTTTAATACTTAAAAAATTGTATTAAATTTCATGTTTTTGTTTTTGTTTCATTTATTTTATTCAGTATATTCATATATACATATCTATGTAAATAAACTCTAATTAATCTAATTTTGTTAAATATATGTTTATTTATTTTGTCGGCCGGGGGCGTGGTTGGTTTGTCGCTGGGCTTTTGTACCAAAGGATGCAGGTTCGACTGCGGCCCAAGCCGATAGATTTTCATGATGCAGAAAATCGACAGCGGCTATGTCGTATGATTATACGGCCTGTAAAAGATCCCTACGGGGTTATCTAGACAAAATTAAAGCCTAGTATACAAGTTTGCATCGTAAGATCTCAGGTGCCTCCTTCTAGGGAGGAAACTGTGCGTCAAAATTACCTGCGGCGATTGGTATCCACTTATATGGCATCGCACTAAAAAGAGGTACCTGCTTTCGGTGATGTACTAAGTAGATTGATGGACTCTGTCAATAAATGTTCATAATCTTCCATTAGAAATTAAAAAAAATATGTATTTATGTATTTATTTTGCAATATTCTTTAACACGAAATTCTTTTAATACTAAGAAATATTTCAGTCCCTTCAGTTTCGTATCAAGCGATTTCCAATGTGTGTGTATGTTATTTTCCTTACAACAACACTCTTCTGCTGAGAAGACTGAGTTTTACAGCCAAAGTTTGCTTCCCAGCCAAAAGTGAAAAATAGCATTAAAGCTATCGCAGGAGGGAAAAGAATTACGAAATTCATAATTTTATCGCCTTTGCTGACGAGTTTGGCTCAAAAATACGATATTGTAAAAGTAATCACTGAAGATACTGTAAAATCGATCCTTCTAAAAATTACCAGAGGCTAAAAAGAATCTTTGAAACAAAGGTCGTATCAATTCTCAAGGGAATTTATTCGAGGTGTGCATCTCTAAATGTGTATTGACTGCGATAAAAGATAGAAACTTTATTTGTCTGAGTTCCTACGAGTGGAACTGTTTCAGAGAGCCATTTCTGGAACGCTATAAAGCTTGTTTATAGCAAGTTAATTTTGAAATATTACAAAAAAATCTGCTATAATATTTATTTGTGTATATGATACAGGCAAAATAAAAATAATAGCATTCTATAGAATGCATGGGTAATATACACTCATGGGGAAAAAATTAGCGCACCAAAAAGGATTCGTCAAAATGAAATGAAATTTTACATACGTAATGACTACTCTGATATAAGTAAATGATTAGAAAATCAAAGAAAAAGGATCATTTATTTCAGAGAAAAAGGCAAAAGAAAGAAAGGTTTGATGCCCTGTTGAACCCCCTCTATAGCACGAATGCACGATGCGATACGATCAGGCATTAAGACATACAAGTTCTGTATGATGTTTTCAGACATTTCGTTCCATATTTGCTGTAACATTGCCTCTAGTTCGTTCAAACTCGTGGGATGCCCCACTCGTTGTCCAAATGGTTCCAGATATTCTAGATTGTAGACAAATCTGGGGATCGGGCAGGTCAAGGAAGGGTAGTAACAGTGCTGAGACAGTCTTAAGACACCCTTGCCGTGTTAGGCCAAGCATTGTCTTGTTCAAAAATGGCCCCTGGGAGCCGCTGCATGAGTGGTGACGCATGTGGTTGTAGGATGTCATGGACATACCACTGGAGATCCATTCTAGGGTGACCGTGTACTGCAGGCAATGGCACCCCATACCATCACACCAGTTGTGGGAGCGGTGTGTCGCTGTAAAGCAAAGGCAGGATTGAGGCGTTCACACGGGGTCTCCACACGGAACACGATTGTCATCACTGCTGAGATTGAATCTGGATTCGTCGCTTAAGACGACCTGGTTCCATTCGCTGCAGTTCAGTTTTCTGGGGGCACCACCCCAAACGGTGCCCCGGTGGGCGTCAGGGAAGCACACGAAAGGGTGCCTACCCCAAATGTCCCTTCATCCGGGGCTTTAAAGGTTCGAAGACACACCCCCCTGGAAGGTCTATGGTGCCTGGATGGCGGCCGATGAAGCAGTTGGTTGACGCGTGCATTTCCGAGGGGTTTTCTTCTGATGACTGGTCCGAGGGCGCCCTGACCCTTTTTCATGAAAACTTTCTCGGATTTTCGCCCAAAACTCTTCACAACACAATCAGAGCGGCCTTGGACGTGCTACCCCTAGTTGACCCCCAGCTTCAATATGCCGATTATTCCCCCTCTCAAATTGCGACGCTGCTCATTTGCCTTCAAAAACGGCTAAGGGGTTCCCCTCCACTCTTTTTGAAACGTTCGGCACTCCAAAAAGTTTTGGGTTACCGTTTTATATCCAGGGAAAACGACTTTTAACCCGCCCTTTCCCCCGGCTATACGAATGCCAATCACGCTGCATTTCAATCATTTGCATATCTCCCGACATGCCTTCATGCTTTTTTACAATCCCCAATTATTTCTTTATCCCTAATATTTTTGTCCATGAGTGTATATGCAACCGTTACAGTGTGAAATCCATTATTACACAGAAAAACAAGGAATTTTATGAAATAACTAGTCAAGTCAGTTAAAGTATATGAAACTATTGAATACCATGACTTAACCTCGTATTCTATGGAATAACAATTACTCGATCGTTGAAGTATGAAATACAGCATTCAAAAATTATTCGAAAAAGAGAATGGTTGAATAAAACATTTGTACTCTAGATATCAGTTCATTATATGTCAGCGAGAATTAATTTCCATTGAAGAAGTTCCGATTATTGATGCTTCTTACTGTTGCAACAGCTCAAAGTTGGGGCACTGAACAAGGATTTTTAAAAAGGGCCCGTGTAAAAAAATGTGTAATAGTAAAATGTGTGCTTGTTTCAAAAATAATACGCAATACAATTCAAAGGGTCATCACACCAATCTTTGCTCTAATAAATACCGAAAATTAAAATAAAGGTATTTAATAAAATTTAAGTTAATATTCTCTTACACATTTTTGTTTGAAAAAGTTTATACAATGCCTTTATGGAGCAACAGTTTTTTTCTCAGTATATATGTATTTTTTTTTTATATTAAACTATAACTATTTTGACATTATATCCTTTTTTCTTTATGTTTTACTAATTTTAGAAATATGAGCAACAGTAAGTTATATCATCTGCTTTTTCTTATTATTTATGTTTTAATTATCCGCAATACAGATAAAATGTTTTTTTCCAGAGATTTTAGCTCTTTATAATAAATTAATTTATAAAATAACTTTGAATTTTCTAATTTTTACTCTTTCATGGTCTATCAGTAGTTATTTCATAGAATAACTAGGTTAAGTATGAAATTGTTCATTATACTTTAACAGACTTTTTTAGTTATTTTATGAAATATCTAGGTATTCTGGAAATTCTGTGAAACAACTGAATTATACACTTCAACGGTAACATATATAATGATGCCGTTTTACGCAAGTATGAAATACAAGAATTATTACATACATTGTCTAGAATTATATATAATACCTAGGCATTCCTCATAATAACAAATGATATTTAGGCAAAGTATGAAAAATGATCCTCATAATGATATTATATTAATGACGTGCATTCCTTACAAATACAAATGTTGTTCTGAAAAGCACTGAGAGTGCCATTAAAAAATTATTCAAAATACGTAAAGAAAACTAGAAGTTTCACAAAACAAACCTGTTCCTTTCCTATTAAATAAAACAAAATGTCCATATAAATATTAAGAAATTTAAATTAACCTGCTTGTTGCAACATGGTACGTCTGAAAGACATTTTGAATTACATTTCATTAAATTTTTCAGCAACGGCATTTCATATTTTGGCACTTTGTTTTACACAAACAATTAACAATTCTTAGCCGCTTCCACTGGACTGAGATATTTCATCTGACCGGAAAAGGAATTTCATTGTCAGGAATATATTCAATTCTCAGCAAGTTTTTAGGACATAAAGAGGATTAGGATCTAGCATATACTTGTTTTATAAAATTCATTCAGATGATCCAACTCAGTAGAAATCATTCTCTTTCCCACTCATTATATTAGGATTAGGTCAAAATCAGGTTTCACAACGATGCTCTTTTTAATATATTTCGGTTTTTTCTGGTAAGGTTCAAAAATGTAGATGTATAGTTCAATGTTATGATCTGTAACGTTTTTGTATTTGGTTGAAAGTTTTCTGAATTCTATCACGTCCTCCATTTCCAATAGCCAAATGAGCTTATTAAAATGAAATTAATGAGCCAAATGAGTATGTGAAATAACTCAGAATCCATGATGTAATGCTATATATTACTGACAGTTTCATTAACAGGTTAAATAATTTTTCTTTTTTTTCCATAACCTTTACATCATAGTGATTCAGCAACCAATAGTCCCTGGGATCCTACTTAGTAGACATTTTGGCCTTTTGAGCATTAGTTATTAACTTTTGGTAAGTAGTTTCAGTAAAGAAAAAAATTTTTTTTTTTTTTTCAGCATTAACCCGAATTTTGAATAATTCGTCGACGATAGTTATTTCATGTGAAAGAACATGACTCCTTTTCCGACACTACAGCTTGCTCCTCCATTTTCATGTAACACAGGAAAAAAACTAATAATTGTTGAACAAATTTAAGTAAAATTGCTTGTTTTGACACTCCCGAACATACCTCTAACTGACAAATTCTGAGCCTAAGGCACGAGTTAAAAGTCACTTGACTTGCCAGGCTATATTCGAAACGAATTGTAGACCATTTCATTTTTTTTTTCAGAATTAAATATGTTTATCAAAAAATTTGTGACCTAAGAACACATAAAATGTACCTAACTTAATTTTATCCCAATGAATATCAAATAAAAGAAAATAGGTCCACATGGTTAAGATGTAAGATCATACCTGTTTTAAATAAACACCAATATGCATAAGAAAATACACAAAAACTTCCTGAATATAACGCGGCTAATATATTGAAAATATTTTATATTGAACTCAATACGTCCGTAAGCCCATCTTTAAATGCTTCAACTGATACACGAAACGAGACGAGACAAAACATGTAGCTAAAACAATGCAGTTACAGCAGTACAACCTATTTACCACGACGTTATTCTATGAAGTAGCGTTTTTAAAACTTTTCACGTATTGGTATGAGACTTGAATTATGGTTCAATGCATCTTAAGACATAACGTGATGAGTAAGTAACTTCCTCTTTTCTGGGGACGAGAGAAATTTTTTCGTGGACCACTACTTTGGCGATTGCTGTTCAGTAGAGTGCTTAATGAGAAACACGAGCTCTTTCTGTGAGCCATTCTATAAAATGCCGTATTTCATACTTTGCTGGTAACAGGCATGCGTCGATTTGTTTTCTTGTACTTATGCCTTCGTCCTTATTTATTAATAAATCTGTTATAATTCAAACAATAAGAATCAGAAACTGTTTTTCCCCCACGTAAATTTGAAAACAATATTACTTCTTTTCATTTGTGTTTCCACCACTTTAGTCTTCCTTTTGAAAAAGTTAGCAGGAAAATTGTTGTATACTTTTGGCAAAAACTGTGTGCGAATACCTCTAAGTAACCAACGACTTTTTCCTCTTGTATCATAAAATAGACCTTTTTTTGCATTAGACTCTCAAATATTCAGAGCAATGTTATTTTTATTCTCGTATTATTAATCGCTATCATAAATTTATACCTGTTTTCTTTTAAGTAAGGCAATAAGCAATAACCGGCTTTTCATTGCTCTTTTCTTTTCTAAAAATGCTATATTTCTCTGTTATTAACTTTAATTACGACACTACGAGAACGGACTAGAAGCTATTATTAAGAGGCACTCTCTCTGATCAAAGAACCTAGGTAATTGTATATTCTCTTTAAAGTCCCTTGCAGCTTACGTTAAAAAGCCTTTAGTATGCATAAATGTTGCTTAATGCATTGTTGATCTCCATAGGTAGCAATTAAAGACTGCAGTTAGTGTTACTTCCGAAAGTTATGGAACTCATTGCTTGCAGTAATTTGTGTTTTGGGGAAAATTTGGTGTAAATTTTTTCAGAGAAACCCTTTGTTGTTTTTTGTTTAAACAATTGTTTTACCGGGATACTTTTTTAATATGTTGTTGAAGAATCTAGGAAAGTTTGTTTGTCGTTAAGAACTGAAGTTATCTGCATATATTTGGGGAATATTTACAAGAAAGTGTTTTAGAATATTTACTTTACTGTAATATGATTATTGACATAAAATACTCTAAGAATTGAAAAACTCAGAGGAATTTTTCAATCCCTTAAAAAGCATGCGTGATTTGATACACAGTGTAGAGTTCTTATTTTTTAAATTTTAGGGGAAATGTTCGGCTTGAGTAACTCTTTTTTGGCAATTTTTTGATTAAAAAAAAATTCCTTTCATTTTAATATACAGTTGTAACTATTAGAAGTGTGGTGCTAGCTGTACTATTTATATTTACGATCTCTGTTATTGTCGTTATTATATTATTATTTATTATGAATTGAATTATGTATCTAAAGTTATATTATTCCCATTTTTATTTATTTTGTCTACAAGTATTTATATATTTAACTGAATCATGTTTTTTATACTTATCGAAAAACAACAATAAAATAATTTTTAATTTAAAATAAAATAAAACACGTTTAACGTCGTTTGGTACCGATTTGCTTTCAGTTTCTGTTTTATAAAGTGGGAATAACAAAGAAAACCCCAAACAAATTTTTGGGAATTATTTTAAAAAAAGTTTTGGGAAAAAAAAAAACAAAATTTAAAAACATATACAACCCCCCAAAAAAAGTCTGCAGTCTAATTTATTTAAATTTTAAAATTTTTATTTAAAAATAAAGAAAAGTAAAAATTAAAACACTTTAACAAATTTTTTTTTTCAACTACTAATCTAGCAAAAGCACTTAAAATCCATTTACATATTCAAACAACCAGTTTTTTGATGAACGTGAGAAGACCCGAAAAAAAGACTTAATAAAAACTTTTCAATACGTTAAAAAATAACAAAGAAAATTCCCTGGGGAAATGATTTCTTTTTTTCCCAAATTTAAAAAGAAAAGTATTTGACTGCTGAGATAAGATACATCAAACCATCATTTACAGAGGCTGCAAGTTTTTTTTGAAAATTTGAAATTATTTCTGGCTTCGAAAAATTTTTTTCTAAAGTTTTCCAAAAATTTAAAATTCTAAGTTGGGAAAAATTTTTTTTATGTTTTGTCAAATTGCATGGATTAATGGCGTGATATCAGACAGAAAGGGCGCGCCAACTTATATTATCAAAAGTAAATAGCATGATTGATACAATTCTTGCTGTGTTCTGAAAATTTGTTGTGAAATGATGGGTATTTATAAACCTGGAAAACACAATAATGTAAGATGCATCAACTTGTTACATATGAGGTCAAAATACTTGAAAACGATTTTTGATAATATAATTCTAAGCAAAAATGAATGAACTAAAATCCTAAAAAATATTATGTGCATAAATATATTTTACCATTAAAGTGTATAATTCCGTTATTTCACAGAGCAAAAGGTATTTCACGAAATAACTACATAAGTAAATTAAAGTATATAACAGATGAGAAATTTTACCTAGTTATTCTACGGAATAACAAATTATAGACGATTAAGACAGAGAGAGAGTAAAAATAAACAATTCCTATGTTATTTTAAAATTTAAAGACAAATGAAACCCCTTAAAAAATACATTGTATCGTTTTTTGGAAAACTAATTTATATTCATATTGTTATTATTAGTTAAACAGAAAGGGAAAGAAAGGGACTATGTTGCAGAGATAGTCATAATTAAAATAAAAATACAAAATGGGAAGAAAGACAGTTGCTTCATAAAAACGCGTAAAATGTTTCAAACAAAATTGTAAGAGAATATTAATTTAAATTTTATGAAATACCTTTTACTTACCATTATTTATTAGAGGAAGTTTTACTGCGATTACACTTTTAATTGCGGATCAAAACTGTCTAAAAGCAGCTAGGACAGTTTCAAAGAACTTCCGAGTGCCACCCATACTTTTGATCGAAACGTTTTTTTTTTTTAAATACCTAGGAAACGTGGAATTTATAATTTTAGATTCAACTTAGTCTAGTTTTTAACGAAAATCATTATTCTATGAAATAAGGATTAAATTTTTAACATAACTTATAAATATTAATGAATATCAACTTTAAAAGAACATAAAATTTTCTTCTAAAGTTTTTTTTTAAAAAAATTAGAAGTAATATCTTAAAGAACAGAAAATATGTGCTAAAATATTTTAAGTATTGAACAAAATGATCTATATCTTACATTCTCCTTTCAATAAAAAATGAAATTTACACTTTCAAAAAGAAAAAAAAATTAAAATTGAGAAGTATTCAGATCTCATTGTATAAAACTAATTTTTAAGCTTTCAGATATTTTATGATATTCTAATGTTTTTATTTTGACTATTTTTTGTTATTTTTGTAATATTCTTTTTGCACTCATGCTGCTATGCTATGGTGAAATGAATTTTAAGATAAGGTAGAAAATATTAGAATTTCAAAATTAATGAATAGTACTTATTAATTTAGTTGCAAAAATCTAAAATATCAATTAGATTATCTTGTATAAAATTTTGGATAATTTTATTCCAATCATTGTTCTAATTTCTTAACAAAATTCACTTTCTGACATTGAAACATAGTGATATGCCTGCTGCAGATTAAAAGCATCAAAGAATAATAATTCTAAATTTCCTATATTTTCGTTGTTTTAAACATTCTAAATACCATAAATAAAACGTCTTTAAAAAAACAAAAAATGTCTTTTTTAGAGTCTACTTAAGTTTCATTAATGGTTACTTTTAGTTTAATTTTGCTGACTCAGAAAATTGGCATTTATATTATTATTGTCGAAGTCCCAGTGGTCGAGTGGTAGCGCATCGTGCTTCCACACAGAAGGTCTGGGTTCTATTCCCTGGCTGGGCAGTCGACTCAACATTTCATCCCTACTGCAGTGGGTCGATAAATGAGTGCCAGGTTTGTGCTTGGAGACTTAAACACTAGGGGTCTCGCTTCAGACTGACCGTGACATCTGCTTATGCACCTCAGCGCCCATTGTTCACGTATACTGGGATGGGCACAGTAGGCCCTGGCCTTCATGGGCTGTTGCGCCACTGAGTATGAGTTTATTATTATTGTCATAATCAGTGGCATAACGGAGAATATTAGGGTCCCCCTCTAAAGTCAGTCTATGGTCTGCAAGCCGGATCTTACAAATGATTGCATTATCATAACATGAGGGTTTGGGGCCCATAGACCCCCTGCGTGATGCAGGAGCTGCACAGGTTATGACCCTGCTATTAACCCCCTTTGCGCACTAGACTGCCCCTTCTTGTATCACCAGAAATCCCAGATTAAAGGGGTCCTGGGGTTCGTTTGTTTTTCGTTTCACTTTCTGAAGTATGTGTAACTATTTTTTTGCTGTTTATTTTTACTTTTCCTTGACAATATGGCATCCTCGTTGGATTTCAACGACAGTGATACTGAATGAGAAACCGATGAATACCGCAGTGAATGATACCTTTTTATCTATTTGTGACGAAGAAGATAAAGAAATGAAACAATAATAACAATACACTTATATAACACATGGGGAAACACTTTTTTTCCAAGAAACACATTTAGAGCAATTTTAAGATTTCTAATTTTAATTATAAAATTCCTCTTTTTGTCAAATTTTTGTAACCAAGACATTTTGTAACTTAACTTTTGTAATTTTATACAATCCTAATAAAAAAAAATCTTCCTTATAATGTTCCATGTGCTGATTACTGGTTGCACATCTGAATAACCCATCAGGTTACAATGGAATTTTGTCCTATACGCAGAATGTATCCATAGTGGTTTCATGGTGCTCAAGGGGTTAAACTGTATAATTATTTTTCAGATCCCAATCTAGGTATATGGGAGACTAGCGCTATTGGTTTCCAAATATGACATAGTTTATACGGTTACATGAATGGCGGCATTGTCTTTTTGAAATTAATTTTTCTCCACGAGTTCCAAGAAGTGCTTCATGTAGAAAATTTAGGCAAGAATGATAAAAATCTTTGGATTTTAGCTTCGATTTCCAAAAGACTATTATTAAGGTGACCTTTTTTTTTAAATTTTAGAAAAATTACAACTTAAATATATGAAACGTTTTATTAATTCAAACAAAAATACGCTAATTACGCTTACATTCTTTTTAATTATTATTTTAAACGATTATTTTTTGAATTGAACGATTTTTTTTGTCAACATATCATTTTTTAATATATTGTAAAGTTCGGGCAAAATATCCTTAATACTGAATTTTACGGGAAGCACTGTAGCTAAAATATTAACATTCAATTTTGATATTTCTCACTAGTCACTTCACAAAAATCATTACCAACTGAAAAAAACGTTTTCAACTGCTGCATTAGTTTCAGGGCATCACAACGTAAATTCAAAAAGAATAACTAAAATTTTATATGGAATGTGTTCATTTTTGAAATGGTTAAATATTTCCACCCACTTTTATTATATTCAGCATATTGATGTTCCAATTGTTTCAATTTATTGTAATTTAAGTGTATATTCGGTCTTCCAATTTCATCAAACAAACCAATGTCAACGATTTTAATATCAGGCATTTCTTTTGATTAAAAATCAACGCAGTTTTCTATATCTGCCTTAGTTTACTTGCGATGAAGTCAAAAGACACCATTGAAAACTTTTATTTCCTGTGATATTTGTTTCAGATCCTTCTTTGACATTTTGGAAACATGTTTGGTTCATTTCTGAAATAGAGATTAACAGATCAATTTTAAAATATTGAAAAGGAGGACACTTTTCGAGGAAGGACAGAATGCATAAAAGGAGAACTGTCCTCCCTAAAGAAGGATGTTTGGTCACCTTACTTTTATAGCTCTTTTATTGGCAGTGAACTTCCCTTATTCTTCACACAACTATCTTGAGATAAACGCTACGAAAAATAAACTCCATTGTGCATGTGTAGATACGCCGGTAATGACTCATGTCTTCAGTTCATCAGAATGGAACTCCTTCTCAGAAACGATAACATTTTGACAATTGTGTGAATTTGTTTGAAGGATCTAACTGCAAAGAATATCGTCACTTCTCCTGACATCGCCAGAACACCGAATTTCTTTGAACGCGTCTGAGAATCCATCATCCGCTGGTGTCGGCTGTGGTAAGAATTACGCGGTCAGAGCTTCGAGCAATTCCTGTGGCAATCACTTTGTTGCATTTCTGACGTCGATCTGTGGTACATTGTTCGTACAGTAACCATGCTTTACGTCTAATAAATATACTTATTACCTCTCTTTGCCTCTTTTCATTCCACTCCAGCTCACACTCTTCTTGACAGTTTTTTACTTCGATTAACGTGTTTTGTGATTATATACTTTATGGTGATTTGTCGTCCCCATGTTTGCAACTGTCATTCCTCTGAATTGGTCGTTTGAATTCGATGACGCCCTGTATATAAGACTGCAATAAATTCTTATTGTTACATAAATATATTTACTAATATTATCACAGAAAAACAACTGAATGGATTTTAATGAAACTTTACAACAATATAGCTTATACATCAGAATAACACATAGGTTATAATTTATAAAGATATTATGTGAGGTTTTCAAAATATAACGATAATTGTCGAGGAAGTAGGGAAAAAATCTGCCATTTGCAAAAATGCCCGCGACAGCATATATACATTTTTTTTGTGAAGCAAAACTTTCCCCTTTGTTTTGTCTACGCCATGCCTTAGTGCGCGCTCACTTTTAATTTATTCCTTTGATCAGTGTAATCACTATTTTTTTTATTTCATAATAAAACTAGATTTCGAAGGGAAAAGTGGTGGCAAGATTTTAATGTAAAATAAATACAATAGAAAGTAATATTAATGTATTACATTTCAGATATATATTATTTATACTATTTTAAGCCTTCATTACACAAAATTTGTAACAATATGTTAATTTTCCTCAGCAGAGATCAGTTTAGGAAGGTGTTTTCGAAAATCGACTGGCAAGAGAGTTACGGGGAGTTTTGAATAAATAAAAATCCCTTTTATCAGCTATTAGATCTACAGACTTAAAATTTAACAAATATGTTTGTTTTTGTTCAGTTGAGATATGCAAAAAGTTTTTTTGTTTTGTTTTGTTTAATTTTGCAATTCACGTAAAATTAACTCATTAAAAACGTCTTTATCTTTCAATCTGTATTGCTTAATTTTTCAATTTACCCGTGCGAAGAACGGTTATGTCAGCTAGTTATTAAATATATTAGGAGGGTCCAGCACATGAATTTTTAAAAAATATCGATTTTCACTTTTTTATACATTCTAAACTTTCAAACATTTCTGTTTAAAATGATATATGATATGAGGAAATACGACAGTTAGAAGTATTTTTGTTAACTTTTTTAAATGAAGCTACTCCTTTTCGTGCTTCAAATAGGCTCTGCTAGGAGCACCTGTTTCTGATTGACGTGAATCCATATGATGTTCAAGTGGAAAAATCAGAGTGTATTGGGCTTATCCAAAAGTGTATTGGTACACATCTTTTAGATCTTAAAAGCAAAAGAGAGAAAAAAAAGTTGTGTTGGAAAAAGCCTAAGTGGTCTTAACTCACTCACTGACGTTTTAATAAAATAAAAAAAAATCAAAGATATTAAAGTGTGGCTATTAGAAATAATATCAAAGAGATCTACACAGCATAAAAACTGCTGTTTAGGCTGTTTATTTTTATTTTATTTCTTAAAACGAGAGCCCTCAACATGGACTGCGTTCTGCGGGTATAAATGCCTAGTGCAAGTTTCAAAAGACAGAATATGAATGCAACGAAAGGCATAGTAATCATAAACACACACACATACCTTGTACCGTAATGAATTAAATGAAGCCAATTTTTAGAGATCTAGGTGATCCTTTTTTATTAAGAAGATGTTTACGTGGAAAGACTCAGACCCCAAATGAGTCAATTAATAAAATCATATGGTCATTGATTCTAAGATTTACATTTGCGATAGTAAAAACTCTTAAAATTATGGATAAATATGGCTACAAAAAAATTTATTAGTCATGTAGCAAAATTAATGATGTTTAAACATAGTGATATTGAACTAAGTTATAACTGTGTGTCAATGTCAAACAACTAGATTCAAGTAGGATTCATGTAGCCCAACGAAAACGTCTTGAGATCCCCCAAAAAGGTAAAATTATTAAAAATAATGAAAAAAGAAAATTAGAAGGATTTTTGTATGAGCAGAGAGTAAAAAAATTCTTCATATGCTTCAGGAAAATACTAAAAAATGTAAACGATCAAAATATTACAAATTTTTACTTAAAAGCCTGTTTTCTCAAAATGAAATAATTTGCACTTATGTACCTTTTTCTCAAAAACTACTAACCATATAATCCTCAAGTATTTCAGAGAGCAGACTTCTTACATGTTTACACATTTTAATGGAGGGAATTAGATATATCTATCACACTTTTTTATGTATGACTTTTAAACTAAATTTTAGGAAAAATTTTGGACAATTTTTAAAAAAAGTCATAATTAATTTAATGTTTAATAAAATACAAAACTCTTCGTTAATGTGTTATTGATAGTACACGTAACCAAATATAGAAGTTTTATTTATGAGAAGTAAGTAGTTTCGGAGAAAAAGGTACATAAACTTACGCAATTTAACATGGGCTGCAATGGACTTGCCGGACCCCTTTAGAACAAACTTTCCATCCTATTTACTGTTAAACATTTGTTAATAATCATGGAATTCCTGCATTGTAACAACCCATAACTATCATATATAAATTATCATAAAAAATCTCATATGATTGATTGAAAAAGAAGAAATTAATACATAACCTTAGCATTAAATTGCTCTTTTCATGAAAATTAATATTCTAAAAACAAATGTGCGAAATGCAATGTATTGATCATTTAATTATGCTTTCCATTTATCCTATGTTAATATATCAACGGAATTACAAAAAAAACATAATGACACTTCTAAGATAATTAAAGAATTACTAAATAAATAAGCAGCACATAAAAGTTTTTCTTTCTTCACATTTTCTTCAATCACCACGCATTAAACACACTGTCATAAACAAGTGGTGACGTTAGCCAATTTAACAAAAACTGACCTCATATAATAACCTTAAATTAAGCCTAAAAACCTCCGCATGACGCCATTTTTCACATATCAGAAGACGCAATTAATAAAATATAAATTACACACTAACAAGATAGAAAAGGGAATAAGATCTCTTTCGGTAACTTTTCCACACCTTAAAGATCTAATCAGCGGTAAAGACGTGTTAAAAGTCTTCAATTTTGGTCCCTGAACCAGTTTCGTGTTGATAAGTATCTGTTCGATTAGTCCAAAGAAAGAGTTTTGGAAAGAAAATCAAAACACTAAATTGACTGCATGAAAAGTTATTTTTTTAACTTTTTGTTGTTTTCAATAATGTTGTTTTGGAAAGTAATAAATGAAAATGCTACGTTGTCTATATTTAATGCAAATTTACAAATTCTTCTCTTTATGGTTTTAGGATTTGTTTACCATGTGTTAGAATGATTTAAGTTCTGCTCATATTTCGAAGATAAGAGAATACCTTGAGCGAATGTTTACAGCATTAGTTGTAATGCATAAATAAAATAACATGCTGATTTTCGAAGGAAGATAAATTGTGTAAAATATATTTCTTAGTTTGAATAAAAGTTACTGAAGTTCATAATTATCCTCACTTATTTTGACACATTTGTTTTTATTAGTAGTTTCATTCCTATACTTCATTTAAAAATCAAATAAAAGATAGCAAAATTAACCTAGAATTAAAATATTGTTGTTCTTGTATCCATG
This sequence comes from Trichonephila inaurata madagascariensis, assembly GCA_019973955.1. NCBI lineage: Eukaryota > Metazoa > Arthropoda > Arachnida > Araneae > Nephilidae > Trichonephila > Trichonephila inaurata. Next base: position 52,660 of record BMAV01003932.1, read on the forward strand.
GATTTGGCAGAGAAAATAACATATAGATTCCACCAAAGGGGAAACACCTTCGGCTGCCATTTCCGCAGTGTAGTGCTAAGATTTTCATAACCACTGAGCAGCGGCATTTTTGTGTACCTCCAAAACCTTGAAAAGTTCCACGATTTTTTTTATTAAATTACTAGCTATTATACCCGTTCTTCGCACGGGTGAATTGAAAAATTAAACAATAAAGATTGAAGGATAAAGAAGTTTTTAATGAGTTAATCTTACGTGAATTGCAAATTACACAAAAAAAAGCTTTTTGCATATCTCAATTGAACAAAAAAAATCCTGTTTGTTAAAACTCCCCGTAACTCTCTTGTGGGTCGATTTTTTAAAACACCTTCCTAAGCTGATCTCTGCTTAGAAAAAGTAACACATTGTTACAAATTTTGTGTAATGGATGATTAAAATAGTATAAATAATTTATATCTGGTAATGTAATACGCTAATATTACTTTTTGTTGTATTTGTTTCATGTTAAAATTATAATCAACCTCACACTCCGCCTGTTCAAGCTTTCACAGTTCCTGGAACATGGTGCAGACAAAACAAAATGCAAAGTTTTGCTTCACACATAAAAGATAGATATATGCTGTCAAGGGCCTTTTTGCAGATGACCGAATTTTTTCCTACTTTTTTGACAATTATCGTTATATTTTGGACACTTCACTCAATAACTTTATAAATTTTGGCCTATGTGTTATTCTGATGTATAAGCTATATTATTGTTAAGTTTCTTTAAAACCCATTCAGTTGTTTTTGCGTGAAAGAGTACCAAACATCCATACAAAATTTCACGTTTATAAATATTAGGTAAGAATTAACTATATTCTAAGAAAAAAATTTAAAAAATCGTGTACCGAATCATTTGACCGTTTTTTATAGAAATAAACTCTATTCATGAAACCGTTATCGACCATTTGATAACACTAGAGGAGAGTTATTTATTACTTACCCAAATTTAGATATAAAAATTTGATTGGACTAATACTTAAAGGCCATATTAGTAAAAAGCTTTAAGGAATTAAGGTTGAAATTCTCGTGGGTCTTTGAATCACAAGAGAATCCTTTCTTAGCAAGAAAGTCCGTGTGCTCATTCCCAGCAATGTCACAATGAGTCGGTAACCAATGAAAAGAAATTTTTTGAAAAAATCTTTTAAGAAAGATCTGCATTTTAAAATTCTTTGGAAATAACAGAGGTAATTTTGAGATAAAGTTTGTAATGTCGATTTAGAGTCAGAAAAGATTACGGCCTTGTTGAATTCAGAGCTGCTTAATGATAGTTGCTCGACCACTACTGCAATAGCTTCAATCTCACCATCGAAAGCAGAAGTAAAAACACCTAGTGGTAGGTAAAATCTAAATAATTTGCAGAAGCTGCCAGCTTCAGCACTATGATGTCTATCTAGAAGGGAGCCAAGAGTAAAAATTTACGCAATAAGCCTCTTGCATTAGTGTTAACTAATGCAAGAGGCTTATTGCGTAAATATTTTTCTGCAATCACCAAAGCGTTACTAAACCTTTGGGGGAGATAATCTATTAGTAGTTTTTACACGTGACCAAAAATTATAATTCGAATGTGAGTGAAAAATCATCAGTAGAAACACACAAACTCTCTTTCACCCCAAAATCTCGATAATTTCCTCATTAGTACGGACAACATAACGCTTTCACTTTTCTTCTATTGCATGAACACTTTTCATGGAACTCCTTGAGCATGAAGTTACGATCACAATTCAGAGGTATTAAAAAACAAAAATAAAATTTACTAGGTAATCAAATCGAAATTTTCCTGTAAACGTTTTCACGGTATCACATCTTGTTGCAATAACAACGCTTTACAATACACAGCCAACAAAATAAACTTTAGATGAGGTTCAAATGGGAAATCTAGAATACCTGCGAGCAGAACCTCAAATGAAATTCGAGGCGTAAGAGAGTAGTGAGGACAGTTCACTTGTGAAATTTTTAATAAGAGAAATTGTGTGTTTGCTTCACCAGTAAAAAATTCTGTGGAATTGAAATACTCCATAGTTTGAATAACTTGCACCTCTCTCTAACTGTAAATATTGTAATTAATAGCTGTAGAAGTAATAAAGCAATAACTTTTCTTAAAATTTTAAAAAATTTTATTTCATTTTCCGCAGTTCCAAATTGTGCAGGTCTCTACAATATTTTATTTTCGAAAGGAAAAAATGTTTTGAATGTTTTGGATTTGTGCGTGTGTGTTTTCATTCCCCTTAATATCACTCGAAGATAATTTGTTTGTTCAGGATTAATGTCTAAATTAGTATTATCAACACGTATTATTTATTTGACCTAAATACATTCCAGTCGAAGTATCAGCTTCTTATTCGATGAGCAAACTCTCAAATCTACACAAATTGCATCACCAATCTTGAAGATGGGATATCAGACAATATAGAACAATTTACAAATATACAATTTGTTTATAAATTTATTATGAATCTTTAAATTAAGTTATTAAATAGTCTCTGAGTGTAAATTAGTAATGTAAAAGATAAATACAATCATTTCATCAAATATTAATTTAAAAAAATTAAAAATTATTTTTTTATCTGAAGTTATATCCAGACTATTGAGTAAAAATAAGTCCTAGAGAAGTTGAAAAAGATAGATTCTTTTCATTGATCATTGAAAAAATTTCAAAATGGTTTTAAAAATCTAAATTAAACAAAGAAATTTCATAAATTACACCTTACAAATTCAATATTAATCGCAGAAAAAAAGCGATTATTTATTTACTTTTCAGCAATTGCAGATGGTTGCCTGAGAAAACATTTTATCCATGCAGTATAGATTTCGTTATTAGTACTTTTGTTAAATGATCTTCGCAAACCAATTGCACTTGATTCTTTTTTAGACTATGTAGATAAGCGATACTCAACCTGTGGTCCATCGAAGATTTTTAAGTGGTCTCCCTCAGTGTCCATTGCTATGAAAAATTCCCTTATTTAAGAACAATATATTAAAAATTTGGTATCAAGAAATCAAATATATCAATTTTGCTTTTTGCTGTCGATGTCAACTAATGCAAATTGATATTCTTTTTTTCTTTGTAACGGTTACAGTTACTGATAACAGACAACAGTGGAGTATAGTGAAAGTTTTATGAGTGGAACTAATTTTTTTAACTATATCTTCCATATCTTACAACCAAAAAATATTCAAAAAAAAATATATCGTTTCAAGACGACTGGGAGGTTGACTATTTTGTGGTGAAAAACAAACATGGATCACGGTAATATTTGATTTGTCACGAAAGCTGTATTTAAAAACAGGAATAATTCAATGACACTTTTCCTTGAAGTTCTCTTTCTAGAAGTAATAAATAGGCTTTCCTGAATGATCTTTACAACACAAAGTGTTTTATCAGTGGTAATGTCATAGTGGTAACAAAGACATCTTATGAAGTGTGTTGTATTATTGGTAATCGTATAAAACCGTTTACTGATATGTAGAAATTGTGAAGGATTGTTTCTTAAATGCTTCTAATTCAGCGTTAGTGACAAAAAAAAAAAAAATAGTAATGATAAAACGCAAACTAAGAGTTAAAATATTTTGATCAATTTTCCACATCCCCCCTCTTTATCTTCACGATGCGACCCGCGTAAAATTGCTTACATATGTATGAAGCCCGCCTGAAATAGCTGACATATGTAAGAGGCCCAGCAGGAAAAAAGTTTGAGTACCCCTGTATAGATACATTCCTCCAAACACAGACAAAAAAATATAATTTGTATTATATAAAGAGAAATGCTTTGCAAATTAATCCAAAACAGGGCAGAGTGGAAAAAGGAACAACATTTAATCCAAAAAAATGATTGAAAAGACAGGATTCAAATTTAACTGTATAAATTTTAAAAAAAGTATATTTTATATAACCCAGTGGTAGTGTATCGTGCTTCCACGCCATAGGTCTGAGGTTCAAATCCCGTGCTGGGCAAGGTCGACTCAGGCTTTCATCCCTTCAGTGGGTCGATAAAACAGTACCAAGCTTGCTTGGGAGCTGAACACTGGGGGTTTCGCGTCAGTCTGACCACTTGACCAAAACATCTGCACATGCACCCCAGCGCCTAAGGTCACATATATTGAGAGAAACCTTGGCCCTCATAGGCTGTTGTGCAACTGAGTTCAATTCAAGTCAGTATATTTTATATATTGAACATTATAACACTGAACAATTATGTACATAACAGAATAAAATTCTTGCATGTTTCAATTAATATTTAAAATAACTTTAGGAACACATTCATGTTATGTTAAAAGCAGATTGTGTTATGTTAATTGTTTTGTTAAAAGCAGAAAATTGATATGAATTATTTCAGCCTTTACTTACTAACAATAAAAGTGCCTTTTTATTGTGGTCTGCTACCTTTGAATCTGATAGGAGTTTTGCTTGGTAATTCATAGACTGAATAGACGAACTACTTCGAAAATTTTGTTCATTATCGTTTTTTTAAAGAAAATATACTATATTTTATAATCTTTCAATTTTGCGAGTACTTTGTATAATTCTTGATGATACACAGCTAAATAAATCTTGAGAACATTTTTTCAGAATTTTAGGGTGACCTATACGTACGAAGAGTTAATGTTTAAAATATTATTTTTCGGATATCCCCAAGTTAAAGGCCTTTAAAAATTTGACTATCAGCTAAATGATAAATTTACTATGGTAGTGGATGCAATCATCATTTTAATTTAAAGGTTTGTCTACCATCAGTTTATTGGTGTGTTTATTTTCCATTTCCTCAAAACCATCGATTAATTAAACTGGGGAATGAATCGTGAGCATGGGCAATGTATAAACAGAAAGTAAGCTTTATCTTGGATCGTGATATTTCAATACTGTGTAAAAAAATTGGGTGTATAACACGTTTGTGGTGGGTCAATTTTCATCAAAATCTTCGACATAAATTCTTCAAATATCGAATTCACCGTACAAAGTTGCTGTGAATTTTTGATATATGTGAAAAACAGTTGTTATGTTTTGAAAAATTAAACTAAATATCATCGGCATAGCCAGTCCTGAATGGGCCCTATATCAAAATTGATTGGAGGTCTTTTCGGGGGCCCCTTACAATTTTTACTTTTACTTGTTGGGGTCCCTGTGGCTTTGAGCCCCGTATTATTGATACGGCTGATACGGCGGTAACTACGCCCCTGCTAAATATATTAAGCTCTACTCATAGATGAAGCTTTCGAGATTAAATGTATTTCATTACACATCAGATGTAATTTTTTGCTTAAAAAAGAAGGAATCCAAACTCAGGATAAAATTATGATATAAGAAAGATCATAGAAAGTTAATTTATTTTTCTGTGTTATAATTGAGCAATTTAAGACACATTCGACTTTATTCTGAACAATTATTTTGCAAAAGCGTACAAACTAATATATTATTTTTAATATTTAGGGTCACTTACTTTTGAATACACGTATAAAATTGTTTGGGGAATATTATTAAAATAAAAAAAATATTCAATGTGATATTTCCAAAAGGATTAGAATTACTTTTTCTTTCAAACATTCTTTCTTTTTTATGGAAAATGCTTCTTTAATAGTAATGTTTTGCCTATTTATAGTTCAGACCTTTGTGCAAAGCTTGAACAAGATTTTTGAAATATATCTTAGAAATGGATTTATCCATGTTTTTATACATCACAGTGGAGAAATTTTAACAAAAAATACTAACAATTATTTAAATTGGTATTAACTCTGAAAATAATAGGAATTTTTCAAAAATCCTAGTTCGGGCTTACTGAAGAAATCTTAGATATACATACATATAAGCAAAATATTATTATTATAGAAGAATTTTTCATAAAAGGAGAATGTTTGTAAAATAGGAAATTCTAAGTTTATTTTTGCCAAAATATTGCATTTGAATAATTTTTTTTTTGTTTTGTTATAACAATGTCCTGAAAACAATTTTATACGTGTATTCTAATCTAAATGACACGAAATATTAAAAAAATAGTTTGTACGCTTTTGCAAGGATCACGGTTCCGAACGTTGTTAGACCTTAATGATTACTTTAAAAATATATGCTGCTTTTAATTATTAAGTCACCTGATCTCGACTGAGTCAGATTCAGGCCTACGAAACTCACCATGGCAAGGGACTATATGTACACATGTTGTTGGCCGTAGCCTTGAGCACCATCCAGGTGACGGCATGATTTTTTTAGCTCGCTTCCACTCCAATTTAGAGGGAG
>BMAV01003933.1:0-16352 GCA_019973955.1 Trichonephila inaurata madagascariensis
GAAAAATACATAGAAAATGCATCTAAGTATTTTCATTTCTTTATTCTTACTATACTGTTGGATTAGTGTATTTAATTGCTGAAGTGTTCGTCCACATCAAATCCAAATTCTTCCTTGTACTTAAAAAACTAATATTTGAAAATTTTCATTATTTCAATTTTGTTTAATTTTATGCCAGTAAAGATTAATTATGCTATTTAAGATTAGCAATAATTTGTTATAGTTATTTAATCAGTATACTGAATCTATATAACATGTATTGTATTTTATAAATAATATCATGTTTAGAAAAATAACAATATATGTATATTAATATCTTAATTTATATGATTTGTAGACCATGTCGAGCGATTATAAAGAATTGGAAACAATGTCAAAGGCTAGACATAATGAAAATTTAACATGCAATAGGAACAAACTTCCCTATCCATTTGTTCAGAGAGCAAACAAAACATGTACTTGTATATAATAAAAAGTTGTTGTTTTCAATAACTTTTGGAGACATTTATAAGTATCTTATGGAAAAAGAATGTACAAATACAAGGAGGGGGGGGGAGAGGAATTAAAAAAAATTAGATGCATTGAATTATGTATTGAGTTGGAAAGTAGGCTTAAAAGATTAAATTGATTCCTGCATATTGTAATTTAAATATGTACATAATTTTGCACAGTCAAAATTCCCTCATGAGGGGCTGCTAAGAGGAAATCACTACAAAGTAGAAAGTTTGGGTGGTGATTATGAGAAGCACAGACTGGATAGTGTCAATGAACCAGCTCTCTTGTACTGTTAAAAAATATTAGTAGTAAGCATGTAATTAAATTCATTAGTTTTGTAATGCACCAACACATTCTTTTAGAAATATAACCTCTCCCATGAAAGTAGTCTGTGTACGTCACTGTTTATTTTCATTTATTTGAATTATACAATTCTTGTTCAGCAATTCTTTGAATTGCACAAAGTTAATATGTAGTTATTTTTACCAAGCAGTGCTTATTGTAACAATTTAAATTGTATAGTGTTGATCTGCATAAAGTGTTTATTTGCAATTATTTGAATAGCACATTAATTCTTACTTTGTAACTAAGATGTTAATTAGATGTAGTTTGCATTATAGAACATTTCTATGTTCCAAGTTCCTTTGTTTTGAAATATTCTAATTATATAAATGCTAATTATATCAACACATTGATATGTTTTTGGAAAAATTAAGGACAGGTATGTCTACACACACACACAATAGATTATTAGAAATTTTCATCACAATATCATCTCAAATTTTTAATCTTGTTACAATAGTTTTTCATGAAAAATTTAAATTATTAGATACTTTTCCCTACAAAGAAGACTGTTTTGGAAACAATGCCAAAACCTTTTTTGTTTGAGAATAAAGATTGTAGAGTGATCATTGACTGTACAGAATTTCCAATTCAAAAACTCAACCGTCCTTTACAGCAACAAATGACATTGTCATTACAAAAATTATCTGCTTTATATCACATTTACATTGTGGCAGAATTTCAAACGAGGAATTTTTTCTTTGAAGTAAGCCAATGGATCTTCTTGAACCAAATGATGTTGTTATGGCTGATAAAGGGTTCTTAATTGAAGAAGAGTTAGATAAAAATTGGTTGTAAATTAAAAAGCCCTCTTTTTTTTAAAAGATAAAATTCAATTTTACGCTCCTGAAACTGTTAGTAACTGCAAATTGTCTGACAAGTGAGTTACTGTGGAAAGAGCTGTTTCAAGAATCAAACAATATAAATATTTTGAAGGTACTCTTTTATATAAAAGTTTACACAATGTTGACAGTGTATTTATTATAACGTTTGTTGTGTAATTTTCATGACCTTTTAACAAATATAACATAAGAAAGCTCGTAATATAATGTTTCAATTTAACTATATACTTATTCTATGTATGTATATAAACATTGAAACTAATTAATCGATAATTGAATTCCAATTATGGTAATAAATTAAGGCATTACAATTTTCAGATTAAAATGTGTGTATAATAAAATATAAATTTGTGTCCATATATAGAATATAAAAAACCTGTTCATCCTTACATGATCAAAATAAAGCCATTTTTGAATCTATAATTCTCTTACAAAAAAAATATAAATTGCAACATATTTGTGTGGTATTTATAAACACAACATTTGTTTTTCAGACGTTGGATGTAGTATAAACCTATCATACAAATGTAGAAATTTTTTTACTATATATAACAAATATGCATTTATTGGTTTTTGCGCAATTTGTAAATTTATCATTATAGATTAGATTTATTTTTGCATAAATATATTGCATACTGATATTATCCTGCTTATAAGTCCTGAATAAATTTGTTGCGTTGAGTTAGCTACAAGTATATTGACCCAAGAAAAGAACTTGATCAATTGTAAGGCATTTATCGAGAATTAGGATCATGAAATGTAGTAATAATATTATGCTTGATCTCTTTTTGCTAGGAGAAATTATTTGGCAGTTTAATATATAAGTTCCAGATTTCGGAATGGTATGAGTACTGATTTAGCATTTCTTTGACAAACTTTACAGTAATTTAATATTTTGCTCAAGTACAATTTGGAGAACTAAGAAGTTTCTTGAAATTTAGAATTGTCTTGGTAAAACAATGCTATAATTAGTTAATCAACTTGCTCATAAGTAGTAGAAACTGTGATTTTGATTAGAATGGAACAAATTATTCATGACTTGTAACTACTTGTTGATGTAAGAATAATTTTAATCTTTAATAAAATATTTTTACATGTTAAACTTCAGAGTGAGAATTCTGTATCTTTTATCTTCTACTTTTTTAAGTATAAATATAATTATATATAAAAGGATACTCTCTAGATCCATATTAATGATAAAAAAATAACATTTCAATACATTTCTCCAAATAAGTTTTAAGTTTGCACAGTACTGTTTGAAACACAAAGCATTTATGTACAAAATAATAAGGGCTTTAGCTAAAAATCACCAGGTTTGTACAAAAAAAATTTTCAGTTTTAAATTGGGGCAGAGTGTAGCAAGTTTAAGTTTTTATAGTACAACTTTAAAGTACTAAAATATAGTACTACAATATATTATCATGTAGTTTGGTACGTCATGAAAATATTCAGTTTTATCTGCAATACTTGAATTCAAAAGTCTAATTGCATTATCAGCTGAGGGTGATTTTTGTAAACATCATTTTCAGTAGTGTTCCATCTCTTTGAAATATTGTTTCTCAACAAGAAAAAATTAATGATAAAGCTCTTCTAAGTTATATAAACAATTATTAAAACAAAAATTGGCCTTGAAATCAATCTTAATTAACTATGAGAATATAAAACATAATCAAGCAGAAATGCTTTTAGTAATGTTAACTGAAATAATTAACCATTTTATACTGCAATTTTCATTCAATTTAAGAGTGGAAAATTGCTTTAAAATGAAACTGAAACCAAAACCTAAGCTGTGGCCTTTAAATAGTATGATTTGTACCAATACATTGTGAAGCCTTTAAAGATATGTTATAAAGTACTAACATTTGGCGCTTTGATAGTCTATATCTAATTATCACCTATAAATGTTTGAAATTTATTTTTCATAAATCATTGTCTCCTTAGTTGGAAAAAAAATAGAAATGAATCATACTAAGATATGGGATTATTTTTAGGAATTCTTTGAAACAAACTATTACACTAGGGGAGCATCCTAAATTATTTTCGTGAAAATTTTTCCATATAGGAGCATACAAAATTTTTGTAAGATAGCTAGTTAAAATTAGTAATTACAATTTATTTAATATGCATCATTTGTCAACATTTAATTTTAATATTACATAATTATAATACAAGTGAAGCATATGAAAATTTTATTTTTAACCAAGAAATTCATTGTAATTTATTAAATGCATTTTTCATATTCTGATGAAAGACTATCAGTGACATTGCTTCATTATGTAATCATGAAGAGTATTTTTGTAAAATGTATGCCAAAAAGAGGGGTTTTTTTTTGTCAGTTTCAATCTTTATTTGCATTAATATGGATATATAAAGTTGAAACATTGTTATTGTATACTAATTTTTGAAACACAACTGTTCTATAAAAATTCCCAAGACAGTAAGATTTTTTGAAATATATGATGAATCTGTAATGAAATAACATTTGCCAGCTTTGATTGTCTGACTTTACTTAATAATTATCATTTATGAAGGTTTGAAATTTCTTTTAGAAATGACTCTTCAAAGTTCAAAAAAGAAAATACTCTTAGTTCAAGAAAGGGGAATCATGTTAATACATAATTTTTCAAAATAATGACTAAATTTTATTGGATTATTCTCTTTATTGCAAATTATTTCTTATGAGTTATTGAATTACATATAAATTGTCTACTAGATGTAAACCACACAAACATTTCCATACACAATTTTAAAAAATAAATCAATGGATAATATTAAAAATTTTGATATCCTAACAATAATACTGAAATGGATTTTCAAGAACAGCTAAAAGTAAACTTTATATGAATATTAAAAAATAATTAAATCAGACTAATTTTTTCATAATTATAAGAAGTTTGTAAAAAAATATAGTAAAATTTACTAAGGAATAGCTTTGCTTACAAAGAACGAATGAATATATTTCAGCCGATCTGCTCTGAAAAAAGACACATTATACAACTCTAGAAATACAAATAACTAATGTATTCCATTAGCAGTCACTCATCCTATTCAACAGCTGAAGTATTAACTCATTGTTTTGACTACTTAAAAGTCAGCCAACGATACTTTGTTTCGGCGAGAACCACGCCCTAATTAAAGTCTGCTGGAATTTTTCTCAAAAATTCGTTTACATCAGAGATTGTGATATTAGTAGATTTCTTTTTAGAAGCATCAATATGTTCGCCAAAAATGATGCCAACTTGGCTATGTTTCCATTGAATCGCCATTTTTATGTAACGAACGGAATTGCTTGCGAATATTGCGATTTTAACAAAATAAATACAACAGAAAGTAATATTAACGAATTACACATTCAGAACTAATTATTTACACCATTTTTAGCGTTCAGTGCACAAAATTTGTAACAATATATATATGAAGTAAAAGCAACAAATAACTTGCAAAAAGAATAATATAGCTACACGAAGAGTAACAAAACAAAGTACGAGAGTGTTTTGTGTTAGGCGGGAAACAATTGAAAACAAATATCACTAGATCATAATGTCATATGAATTTAGTCCATTGTAATATTTTACATGTTAAAACAAATAATATAAACAAAATTTATGTCAATTCCTTATCAGATCAACAAAGAAAAATTTTACTTTAGTTACTTTTTATGAAATATAAATTATTATACACGTATGACGCGCAATCACAATATTAAGTGGCAAAAAAATTTTGTTCAATAGAGCGTTGCATAATTATTTAAATCACTATGTGGCTGGCACTAATAAAAAAAAGAATTACTGAACCTAAAAGTATACAAAAACACGAAGCTAAAGAATAGAAGAATAAACTAAACTTAAATCTAATACTTTGACTAAAACTATATATATATATATTTAGTCACGAAAGAAAAACTAAGACTAGAAAATATATTAAAAATGTTTAAAGTATTAAAAAGAATTTAAAGAATATATAAAATAATATTAGCAAATTCGAAAGTTAGCGCACAAGTGTAAAGTGATCGGCTGTTATTGTTTACTTGATCGCACATGGAAAATCACGTGATACAAGACCGATTGCAGCGCCCTCTAGTGATGAATCGAGTTCATTACTTAGTAGTTTCAGTCTTTCTAAATAGCTGAGTAACAGTATTAGGGCGTAAATAAATAATCAGATCTATATTTAAAGGTCCTTACTTCCTTAAGGTCATTTTAGGTCGGAGGTGATACCTACGAGACACTAAAATGTTCGTGCTGGAAATATCAATATTGCTTAAATTAAAATGTTTTAAACTGCTTACCGCTTTCTGTTTGCAAAATAGATAATTTGATGTACGCCGAAGTAATCAATGGGAAGTCTTCAATAACCGGGATTTTCCGACACTTCAAAACGCGCCAAACAGAGCGAGTATCATTCAAATGTGGCTGTCGTAACTTATATATATAACTTATTATATTATAACTTATTATATCTTACTTCTGTCTACGTCACAGAGAACAACACGTAATTTAGAGTTAGAAATAGGTGGTGGAGTGTGGTTCTTCCGCAACATAATATAGTCCGAAATATAATTACATTTTTTAAAGAGAATACATAAAAAAAAGGAATTTTTAATGTCTGTTTTGGGCTTATTTTGAATGCTAACAAATTTTCAAACAGTCTTAGAATAATATTTTTAGTGTAAATTAAAAGATTATAAAATAGAAGAAATTTGTATGTACAAACGCTCATAAAACAGTTCCTTTACATTTATTCTTTTTATAAGTAAAATTTCCAATTTTCTTTGGAACAGTTGATATATTTTTTTTTAATTTAGAAATTCTTTTTACTTAAATATGAAATAAAAAAAATAATAGAAATTTGAGAAAAAATAGTATTGAAAATGAAAAAGTTTAATTTTTTGAAGTTTTTTTCTATTATCTTCTTTATTTATTATATACTATATATTTTATATATATTATTATTTTTATATAATATTTTTACAATAAAACTATTTTTGATAAATTTATATAATTTTTAAGGTAAAAATCAATATTTGATTTGTACAAATATGCAAATAAAATACCAATATATATATATATATATTTACTAAAAATTTTATTTCAGTGAAAAAGTTTGTAAACTTTTCTTCATTTTTTTTTTTAATTTGGAAGCTTTTTTGTGAAAGGTTAATACAATTTTTTACCTTCTTAGTTGGTTTTCCTTCAATAATTCACTTGAATTGAATTATACATGAATTACATGAAACAAATGTTATTGAATTTCATTGTTTCAATACTTACCAATGAAACAAAAATTTTTTTTAAGTATTTTAATTAAGATGGACATCTTAATTTTATGATTTCGGACAAGACTTTTATTTTAATCTAGATAGTAAAGAATATTTTAATGAAATTGTAATAAAATTCATTCAATAGTTTGTTTTTCTATAGAGATCAAATAGAAATCTATCCTTTCTGTAAAATAGACTTACAATATATTTATAACATTTTTTTGTGCATATAAATCCAACATACAGGGATTCTCCATTGACTTCAAATACAAGAGATTGAATTCATTACATTAAATTCTTAAGCTTAGACTGAAATATAAAATGGTTTTAAAAGTGTTGTTTACATTTTTCAACCCCATATAAATTCAGGAATTATAATTACTAAACTCCTTTCATAGAAAAAATATTAAATTTTCACACAAAGGAAATCAGATAAATTTCTTTTTTAATTTAAGTATTTTAAAAGTGCCACTTGTATCACTGGCTGCAATATGCTTTACAACTTTCTATTTTTGACGTATTTCGTATAATTGGTGCTTCGTTTCCACTCCTGCTTTGGCTTTTCCATGTTTTTCTTTTTTTCTCTCGATTTCTCATGAAGATATCATATCCTTATTCAAAATTATAAACCCTACATTATCTAAGATAAAGATTTGATTGTTGCCGATGCAAAGTAAGAGGGAAAGCCAATGGACAGGAATCAAACCCCTTAACTGAATCTGTTTATATTTTCTTCCCATTCAAAAGGAAAACCGTCTCCCTTGATTTATGGTCACTACCAGCAAACGTTTTACGACCTTTTCTGGAAGTGATTCCTGCATAGGGAGTATTGTCAAAGCTATCTAGAAGAAGAAGAGAATCCTTTTCTAGATGGCCTTGGTATTGTCCAACATATTGTTCAAACACTCAAAAATTTCCACTTGTGCTAATTATAGAATGACCTCTCTCCCTTTTTCCGTGTTTCAAACGAGCAGATAACAATCTTTTGTAGATCGTTTCATTCCATGCATTCATTATTTGTGTCGTTTCCTATGTTGCTGTTGCTATCGGAGGAAAGTGAGAAAACTTCTGAAAACGATGGAATGTGTTGGTGTATTTGAGACGCTAGTGTTTCGTTTTTCTTTCCCGCCCAAAGGGATTGCTGAACGATTCACTTTGCGAGTGCAGTGTATTTTTCCTTTCAGATGACTTAGATGAGAAATAAGTTGATCTTATAGCTGGGACTAAATGTGTCTGTGAGAAATTTTACTGTATTTCAATTAATAAACCAATTTCTAAAATTAAAATTAACATATTTCGAATATCGATGTAAAATTTAAAGTAGTATATTTGCGTACATACAATAGAAGATATTAAAATTAATGTGTTCCTCAATCCACAGTTTTCTAAAAGGAGATAATAAACATTATATACAAATCAGAAACTTGGAATATACTTTAAAAAGTATTTTGTTATTGTTAAAGACAATATATTATATCAACAGAGAAATTTTACGAAATAAAAATGTTCAAAAAAAAAAAAAAAAAAAAATGTTTAAGAAATTACTTTTCTTCTTTCAAACAAAAATGGATGTTTTAGTCAACGCCGAATTAAGATTTGTTCCTTGGTCATAGCCAATAATAACATGATTAATAGCATTGGGTTAGTTTCAGAACTTAAAATGTGAATAAGTATAAACACAATATTAGTGGCGTAACGTGCACCTCCACATCGCGAGGGGGGCGGGTTCTAAGGGGCCCAAGGCCCGAATACCGCCAAGTACCCTTTGAAAAATCCAACTTGGAGGCCCAAAACCTGACTTTAAGGGGGGGAGGCGTTCTTCGTTACGCCACTGCACAATATCAAATACCGTATCACATTCGGTTCTCTGTCATTTAATATCAAGGAACTGAAATAGCGTTAAGTTTTATGAATAGGGACAGAGATGAAAAAAACTGATAAAAGAGAGGGGGTTTTTTTTATTATACTTAACTTTAAAACAATCATCAATTTCTCTTAATTTGTAAAAATTGAAAATTTGCTGATATTTATTACAATTAAAATGAAATAGTATAAATTTCACACTAGTCAGAGAAAGTTAATGGAATTTGAAATTCTTCTTTCTATCTTTTTGTTTCATGTAATAATTAGTACTTGCTGAATTTCACATGATGAACCTTTGATGAAATCAAGATTTGAGCCTCGATTCACCTAATAATCAGAATACTTTTCTGAATATTCCCTCTAAAAAATAAAAGCTATAAAAATATTTTTAATATAAAATAGAAATTAATGCGCTAATTAAGTAGAATTATTTCTCATAATGCAGATTTCTATATCTACGATTACATTACAGAAACCTATCATGAAATACAGCTTTCTAAATATAAAAGAAAATTGAAAAATGCAAATGACTAATTTTAAGGCATTAGATAATTAAGTATTACAAAAAGGAATAGATTTCGTTTGAATGAATAGTCCGATTTGAAAATACCAAATTATGTTAAAATTTAATTGCAGGACTTTTTACAAAAAATTTTATTTTATATTTGTTTTTTCACTAAAAAATTCGACGTATGCAATGCTTTTTATTTTAATTTTTATGTTTGCACTAGAGAGAGAACTGATGTTTGGGTAATGGAAGTCTAGGGAGAAGTCACAAACAATGGGCTTCCAATCGCGCCACGGTTTTAGTTTTCATTTCATCAAAAGTCCTTCATATTAAATATGTGAAGTATACTTGTACATATATACGAGCTCTGGTATCATCCTTGTTACTAAACTGCAGTTCAGAATTACGAGATCCATCACCTATCCAAATAAAAATTCATATTTGGGAGTGATTTTGAACCAGTCGCTTAGTTCTTATGGTAATATCATCTTTAATAGCTAGGTATAGTTTTCAGAAAACGATAATACAAAGAATAAAATTTTGAAAATCGCTTCTATTGAATAAAGGCTATGGTAAGCTAAGGATTCGACCAATTATTACATTTCTGTTTTATAAATTAATGCTGAGTATATTATGCAGAAATTATCAATATAGCTGAGTGGTAGAGCATTGTGCATCCCCGTCATAGGTCCGGTGTTCAAACGCTGGGTTGGGCAAAGTAGACTCGGCCTTTCATCCCCTTAGTGGGTTGATAAATTAGTACAAAGCTTGCTTGGGAACTTAACTCTGGGGGTTTCGCGTCAGACTACCAACCTGAACGGAACATCTACTCATGCACCTCAGTGCCCAAGGTCAGGAAAACTGAGACGGGCACAGTAGGCCTTGGCCCTCATAGGCTGTTGCGCCTTCGATTTGAGTTTTCAATACAAACCATTATTATAGACTATTGCAAAAAAAATTCAGGTGTTTTATATTATGCAATCAATCATATAGAAACAATTTTAATGAACAAAATTTCCTGATCATAAAGAACATTAATATTTTTAAAAAATGCATTTAATGTATCTTGAAAATCCACTTAATTAAATCCACTTTAATTTTTTCTCATTCATTTAATTGATAATAACATTCCCAGCGGGATATTGATGTGAGCTCTAAATTATTTCACACCCTCTTTTGCAATACAACATGAAATTATAATTCAACGAAAAGATTCCATTTATTTAATACCTGAATCCTACAATGAGGTATTTCTTAATTATTTAAATAATTTCAAGAGGTACCGAAAAATGTTAAGATTACTCTCTCTTATACTCTTCTAGCTCTCTCTATAACCCCATTATCTGTATTTTTTTCATTCCAGAAGACGAGTTTAAAACAAATTAGGTTTAAAAAATTTGCGGTATTTAAATACATTTCGGCAATTAGTGAAAATAATAACGAGTGGAAAAAAAGAACAATTGAGAAAGAGAACGTCATATCACATTAATAAATGTTTCTTTCAAACAGATATTTTGTTGAAAAAAAAAGTTCTTTTATCATTGTATATTGCTATTTTTTTTCTTTATTGATCAAAGAAACATATTTATTTCATTATTCTAGATTTTTGTTTCTCTTCAGTACTTCAATAGTCATCCCGTTTTCAGTGAAACTAAATATTCCTTAATTGAAAGGTGTCATTTTTATATATATTAAACATTAAGTAATTATAACATTAAAGAATGGAAATTACTAAAATTTTCCTTGTACGAGACTATTTAGTTATAAGAAATACAAGATTGTGCATTATGTATTATTAGTACTTATTTAATACGGAAAGTTACGAGATAAGGTCTCTCTCTCTACATGTATTGTGTATACATCTTGCAGGCAAAATTTACATTTTGCCTATATCATTTTCGCATTTAATCTTAATAAATTTTTTCAGGCTTAATTTAAGTATTGGTTTAATTAAAATATTGCTATATATATATATACTGAAAAACATTCCATTTATTATTTGGTTTGTAACTGTTATATTTTTTTAAAAATCCAAATTTTTAAACGTTTGTTTAGTGGAATAATTATATAAAATCAAATTATTGGTAAGTTTTATGAAATTCAAACATATTTTAAAAAATTTAATACAATTTGGTATGCTCAAATCAGTTAATTTATTCATGTCAAAGAAAGCTGCCCATTTTATCAAGTTCAGTTTTTTAAAAATAATGCTTTAAAATCTATCCTTTTAATTTCAAAATTTCTTTTATATATATATATATATATATATAAAAGTACAATTCATAAAAGATTTTTACAATACAGACATGTTTGTGGTAATACAAAAACTATGAATACATCTAAATACTGAGTGGGATTTTGGTGGAAAATTCTACACTGTATTTAGTTCACACGTCAATTTTTACTTTGTATAAGATATTTATACAGAGATGTAGCTTAATACTTTTTTAATGGGCGACAGTCTAGTAAGTTAGTCACGGGTTCGAATCTTGATTTTGATAAGAATCTATTTTTTGAAATTTTGCAAGTGCGGCTTATTATACGAAACGGGAACTAAAATTTCTCGAGTGATATTGTGTGAGTAGTTAATATAAGTTAGACGTGTTCTACCTGTGTGTGTGTGAGGTGTCTTCGTTTGACTACATATAAATTATGAAACCTGTTACCAAAAGAACTCATGTTACTAAATTTCAGTATGAAATTAATTTGTAAAATGATTGTAATTTCCATTTTTGTCGTTTTGTTAATGAAGAAAATTGTTTGATTGCTATTAATTAAATTTTCATTATTAGGTTTAAGAAATGTTGAAAAATTTTTAGCGGTGCATTGAATATGGGACAATTTTCTTCCAACAGTCACTGAATTACTGATCAAACATGTACATTTTTCATTTTTGTACGCAACGCTCTTATTAAATTCAATTTCTAAAAAACTTTTAACGTTATTTATTTCATTATTATTTCAGACACTTTTAACAGCAGAGCATATTTTAATATCCAACTGTGTCGAACTAAATAAAAATAATGTAAACATTTCATATTGCTAATTTTTTAAGTATTTTGATTGATTTTAAAATAGTATTAATTTTTTGAAAATATGTAATGGATCAGATAAGTTGTTTTTATGTATTTATTAATCGACTAAATTTTGCAAATTATATGTGTTAATCATTACTTGTATTTTATTTTAGATTAGCGTTTTCAAGAGTTGACTTTCTTTAACCCTTAAAAATTATTTTATTTCCTCATGAGGATAGGAATATTAAGGATTTGAATGAGTGCGTTTGAATTTATTTATTTATTTATTTTTGTTTATAGTAACATTTAAAATGCTGTGGCTTTTTTTAAATAACACATAATTATACAAAAAAAAAGTAAATAAATAAAAAGAATACTAATTCCATAAACCTTTTATAATTGATGTGACAATTATAGCATTTCGTTTCATTTATAATAAATATAGAAATAAATGTAGATTTCATTTGTGTTATACAAAGAACTTTTATATAACAAGTGAAAAAAAATTCAGTTGATCAGTTCAAGGCAGGTAATGTGGCTAGCATTTCATATAATTTATCTCTGTACTCTTTTCGTAATACGAACTCGATAAAAATATTTAATAAAAACTGTAGATCTTTTATAATAAAATGTTTCGCAAAAAAAAAAAAAAATAAAAAAAAAAAAAAATTGAAGTTTAAACTGAGGATCCTCAGCTTAAGACAAGAGGACCCTAGTAGCGAAGCATTAAAAAAAAAGAAATTCTTAGAATAACTAAGGGTTTTTTCAAGTATTTAAACCACTACGTGGGAGACCCTATATTCCTGATCTGAAAGTCGATCTATACGCTCTGCACGCATTCTACGATCACGTACTAGGACGGCGCACGCTACAGAGCCGAGTTGCTTCGGCAATCCTCATTCAATAGAGCATCTGACTCCTGCAGCCCTTATCAGGGCTATCTAGACAGAGAGCAGACTCTAACTCTTCTCTCCCCCTCTCTGGAAACGGTAACGACTTGGACATGGCAAACCTACCCACCGATATGGAATTGGAACAAGCCTCATCGCAAAGGAATTACTCAAGAACTCCATCGCCTCAGCCCCAGCTCACACCATGCGAGCAGCTAAAGTTTAACAAGGCCCAACTGGCAAAAATGGAGACTTTCCGCAAGTGTAAACAGGCCTGCGTTGATACACTCAGACAGATGCCTGACCACTATCCCGAAGAACCCTTCTATGTACGAGCACTCACGGAGCTGCAGGACATTGAAGAAACCATGGCCATAGCGGTAAGTGATATTGACTCCTACGACCCGTGTACAATCCCTGTCTGCCCTCATCACGAAAAAACCCCGATTCTCCCCAACTAAACTTACTCAGTTTACTCCTAAAATTAATAATCAAGTCAACAACCCTGGAAAAAGGAAGGATAACTCATCTTTAGAGTATCCCACTTTAAGAAAAACCGCTCATAAAATTGTTCTAGATACTCCGTAAACGAGGAGATAAATTTATCTCCCAATAAATACGCCCTGCCACAGGACGTACAATTAATCAACTCAGAAAACCCAGGTTCTGTAGCCCACCAAAAAAAACCCCCCCCCCCATCTCCCGAATGGAAACCAAGAATACCGAGACGAATAATTAGACAAATCAGAGCACTGCCCAAAACCAACTCCCCTCACCTGTCATGCTTTTCCTGAAGTAAAACTACAAAGCTCAAATGGCCGTGATTACAAAAGAATTTCCTAAAATCAGATCCCGACTAACGGGCGACTTCCTAAAACTTTACACTGACAACTCCGAAGAACGCAGACTAGTAGTACAACTACTTAAAAAACTTAAATTCCAATTTTATACTATTAAAGCAAAAGCCGAACGTCCAATTAAAGTGGTAATCAAAGGCCTCCCGCGTACCACCAAACCTGAAGAAATCAAAGAGGACTTAGAGTTACTTGGCTACACGCCAGAACGAATTAACCAGCTCATAGGCAGAAAAACCAAACGTACCCTCCCCATCTTTTTAATAACGCTGCCCCGTAACTTAGATAACTTAAAAATTTTCGACCTTAAAACTCTTAGTTACCTTAGCATCAGAGTTGAAGGGTACAACGGAAAGGGTGTAACGCAATGTTACACCTGATATAACTTTAATCACAGCTCAGAAAACTGTTTCCTTAACGCAAGATGCTTGAAATGTGGTGAAAACCACATCACCCGTGACTGACCAATAAAACAAAAATTGGAAACAGCCTATTGTATAAATTGCCAGGTCTACGGACACATGGCAAACTACAAAGGCTGCCCCTCATTCCACAAAAGGAGCCGCGAAAAATAACAGTAATTCCTTTACTAATATCTACAATAGTTTGGTAAGGCCAAACGTCTCTTATGCCCAAGTAGCAAACGGAGCATTTAATTCCAAAAGCAACCCACAGATGGCGACACGAGGACCTGGGTTTTCAGCACAAACCGAGGCCAAAAAACCAAATCCCCCATCTAACAGATATAACAATAATTTTCCAAATTTCAACCATAGGAATAACAACAACAATAATTTTAATGTACAAACAACGCTGCAAATGACAATGCATTGTCTCATGCAGCTGTCTCAAAAAAATCCTATGTAATAACAATAATCTAAATAATTCAAACCAACCATTAAATCCAAATAAGATGTACGCCCAAATAGAGGCATCCTGCAATAATAATAATAATGTCTAGTTCCTCTCCAATTGGCCTCAGTTTGTGTTCTTGGAACGCAAACGGTTTGCTAAGACGTAATGCCGAATTACGTATTTTTATAGAGAAGCACTCCCCAGATATCTTTCTCATACAAGAAACCCACTTGAGACATTCACACACATTTAATACTGCCAGCTACACCTGCCATAGAATCTTAGACGGGCCGCCGGTGGAAATCTTATCTTAGTCAAAAATTCACTCAAGCACTACTGTCTCCCCACCCCTCCCCTCCGCGCTATGGAAGCCACTAATATTATACTAGCCCCTCCCAAGTATGATCCAATCTCTATAACCAGTGTTTATATTCCCCCTTCTTCAGACGAAAACATGTTCACTATAGATATCGTGCACTTTCTTCAAATTGCCAATAATTGTGTTCTTTTCTGTGATTTTAACGCCACCCATAATGCATGGAACTGTAACGTTAACACTAACAGAGGTAGGCACCTCTTTAACTTTGCTAATATGTTAAACTTAAACATTGCCTTTCCCCCTACTCCTACTAGATTTGGCCATAATTCTGCAAATACAACTGATATTGCACTCATTAAAAATTTCTACTATCCCTTCACGATTAACTCCATTAACGATCTCTCCTCTGATCACAATCCTGTTTTCCCCTATACTTCAACTTTAAACTTGCAGTGGAACCCCCAAACCCCAGAGCGATTTCCACTGACTGGAATGATTTTAAGATTAATTTAAACAGAAATCTTTCTCTCTTTGACTACCATCCTAACAATATTCAATATACTAACGATTTAGAGTGCAAAATTGCTGAGTTCACCGACGCGGTCATCGAAACTCATAGCCACGTCTCCCGACCAATAGAAATCGACCGTCGAAATTTCACTCCACAACACATAAACCAGCTCATTAAAGTCAAAAACTACCTTCGCAAAAGATATCACCAGACTTAATCCCATTTTTAAATCACAATACAACAGAGCACAATCTGATCTTAAAAAATATAACGATAATATCTGGCAAAAAAGACTGGAAGCACTTAACACCACAGATAACAGCCTCTGGCGCACTCAAAGATTTTTTAAAAGTAAGCCAAAAATTCCACCTCTAAATTGTGCAACAGGTACGGCCGTCACTGATCAGTAGAAAGCTAATCTACTTGCTACTAACATTAAAAATGTTGAAAATGAACGCAATAACGATACATATAACCAAAATAACGAACTAATTAACTCCACTGTAACTAACTTTCTTTCTACTCCCCCTACCACTTTCCTTGAACCTGCTCTTGGATTACTGGACTCACTTTCAAGCTAATTTCCTATGACCTAC